>PVJX010036227.1:0-17726 GCA_004027295.1 Dolichotis patagonum
AATAAAAAATAAAAAAGAAGAAATGACTGGAGGTATAGCCCCGTGGTAGATCACCACGGTTTCAGTCTTGAGTGCTGCAAAGCACAAAGAAACAGTGAGGAGGCTAGGAAATGTAGCTCTGTGGTAGCTATTTACCGAGCACCTGCAGGGTCCATCTCCAACACCGCAGGGAAAGAAAGGTAAAACCATTCTTAACTTGCTGGTCATACAAAATCAGGTCCTGGGCCAGAAGCAACTGCTTTTCAAAGTTGCTGTGTTTCTCACTGTGGAAGCTCTCGGAAGGCTGGGGGCAGGGAGTTGTCAGGAGAAAGATGCAAACGGTATGTGGAAGACTGGGCAAGAACAGGAATGGGTTTCTTTTATTTCCCCTGAATCTATATATTTTGCTGTACTTTAAGGTTTATTATTATTATTATTATTATTAAGTGCATTGAAATTAAAGGTTAGGCTATGTGATCTCACCATGCCCCAAATAAGGACTGGGGTTTATAATCTATGATTTATGTTAGTAGAAAGTGGTATTTATTTCATCACCTCTGCTCATTCTTTGCAAGATCAGATTTTCTTCAGAAATATTGAAAGGAAAGTGTGCTCTGAAGGTTCCTTTATTTTTTGTTTTCTTTTATTGGTGGACCAGGGATCGAACCCAGGGCCTTGGGCATGCTAGGCAAGTGGTCCACCAGGTGCCTCTATGTCATGTCTATGTCCCCAGCCTCTATTACAGAGAAAGTAAAAGTATACATAAGTATAAAAAGACTGGTGAAATAAAACCCATGTTTGATATTTCTGCTTTATTTTTAAAAGACATTTCTGTGTAAATTAAGGAACTGTTGTGCTTTCTTAAAATGTGGTTTGAAAGAAGGGAAACAATACCTGTGCAGATGGTTTTGGTTCAGAATCCAGTCCTCCGACCTGCCTGAAAGTGAAGGGTGGGGGTGGCAGGACCATCTGTAGGAACGAAAAGGGGACCACCTTTGGTAGTTGCCATGGAAACCAGAGGGCTGAGACGATGGAGTTTGCTTATGGGCCAGGCAGGTTCCTGTTAATGGACTCTGGGTCACAACTGCAGGAGAAACACACAGACTGTTCTTCCAGGGAGATTTCATTGTCTCCCGACTTCCCTCTCTCTTCCAGTGGTGTTCAGTTTGAGGATATTTTCACTGTAAGTTTCTAGGGTTTAATTAAAAGACAGACAACTTTGGTGTTTTGTTTCTCAGCTTTAAGGTTTGTTTTATTTTGTGTTGAGAAGGCCTCCGGCTGTTAATTTGCATAGTTACCTTGAGGAACTCTGGGATTTTATAGGAGACCACTTGAATCCCGTTTATAACAGGAAGGCCCTAAATTGCTGGGAGAAAGTCCCACGGGGGTTTGGGGCGGCAGATGGATCCCCACCTTGGGGTGCTGAAGCACTTAAGGTGACCACGGAATCTGCCCAAGTGAGCAGGGTAGGGACTCGGTTTCCCCCTCCCCAAGGGACTTGTCCGCAGTGTAGATTACTGGATCACTCGGTTGCTGAAGCCCAGGGCTCTCTGCACCAGGTCAGTCAGTAAAGGGCTCGTTCAAAAGGAGCAAGGCTTGGCGTGGTGCCATCCTGACTTGGGCCCCCGTGCACCACAGACGATGCCCGGGTCCTCAGCTTCCCTTTCCCGGGTGTCTGCCACCAGCAGACGACTGTGCCGAAAAGTATGATTAACTGTATTTGTCTTGACTCTCAGAAGAGAAGGACACGGTAGGTGCATAATTTATGATAGTGTGTTGTTGGTCTATTTTATGATTGGTTGTGGACTCTCTTCCTGTGCCTAATTTGTAAGTTTAGCTTTACCATGGGAGTGTGTAAGAAGTCGCGCCAGGTGCGACTTCACAGTTTTATCCCCGGGATCAGGGAAGGCACCTCCTCCCGCAAAGCGGGCTGCTTTACTGTTTCTACTGTCTACTATTGATACAGTCTCTGAATCACCTGCCAGCGCGGTTGGTCAGGGGAAGGGTGCTCAGTCCCTGTGAAGAGCAGGAACAGGGCTGGAATTAGTTATCAAGAGAGAAGCGTGCCGGGGATTTAGTGCGCAGAGGGACAGGCAGAGAAAGTCGCCCAGGACCGGACTGGGCGCTGGGGTCCCCGGTTGAGGTGTTGTTGTTCTCTCTTGCAGCAGATCCGGGCGACGAAGACTGTGTAGGCGGGGGCCGCCACCAGGGGGCGCGCGGGTCCCGGATCGCGGAAATCTGGAGTCGCAGGAGGGAGAGAATGGTAGGGCTGGTTGAATGAATACCTTCAAGGGTAATTTAGGCCTTCACTTCCTCCAAGGTGTGACTTGGCAGTTACAGTGTTTCACGGTCTGCTGTTGCCCTGTCCCCATGTCCTACAAACTCAGAAGTTCCTTGAGGCAGTACTGTGCTTAGTCCTTTCAGGTCCCCAACTGTCTCCAAGTCCTAGATTTCCTTAGCACAGGCAGGTATTCCAAGGTGAGGGGGAGGCAGGCAAGGTTCTCAAACTTCCAGAACTCAGGAACCCTTTATACTCTTAAACATTACTAACGACCTCAAAAAGGGTTTTATTTATGTGGGTTGCACCCCTCAATATTTACCAGTCAAGAAATTAAAATTCAAAGTTCGGCATGGTGGTGAATGTAATCCCAGAACTCTGGGAGGCTGAGGCAGGAGGATGAAAAGTTTAAGTCTAGCCTGGGCAGCACAGTGACTTAGCAAAACCCTGTCTCAAAATGAAACATAAAAAGGGTTTGGAATGTAGCTCACTGTGAAGGCCCTGGGTCCAATTCCCAGTACCACCAGAATTTAAAAAAAACAAAATTAAATAAAGCCCTGAATTTAAAAATATTTGCTTCTTACAGTAACAAACCTGCTACATGTTAACATCACACTTCTGGTTTATTTTGCCTGTCAAGGTGGCACCTGCTTGTAATCCCAGCACTCAGGAGGATGAGGAGGGAGGATTGTCGAGGGTTTGAGACCAGCCTGGGCTACACAGTGAGTTCAAGGCCAGCCTGAACTACATAGTGACACCCTGTATCAAAACAGAGAGAGAGAGAGACAGAGAGAGACAGAGACAGAGAGAGACAGAGACAGAGAGAGAGAGAGACACAGAGAGAGAGACACAGAGAGAGAGACACAGAGAGAGAGAGAGACAGGTTGTTATGGTTTTCTGCTGTTTTTGATTTTCTAGCTTAATAAAAGGCGGGTAGAGCCTCCTGTGTACTCTGTGCAATCTTGTGAGTTTTCTGAAAGTACATAGCTATGTACAGTGTGAAAGAACAAGAGTGGAAAAGGCGAACTGTAAAAATGGTTGTGACCTTACACACCGCTGTCCACTTTGAGACCAGCTAGAGTCAGTGTTATTTTTGGATGAGTCAAAGCGCTTTTTTTTGTGGCAGGAAGGCAGCTTTTGCCGAGGGCCAGATTGCCCTGAAGTTCACTCACCAGCAAGTTGCAGCTTCTAGAATGGGTGGCGCAGGGGAGCAGAGCTCCGAGGGTGCAGACACGCACGGGCCGTGTCTGTGAGCCTGAGGACTGCTGTAGTGAACACTCACTACCTGGATCTGAGGGACAGTGGCTGCAGAATGGTGGCCAGAGGGCGGGTGGGTTTCTTCCAGTCAGGGCTTATCTTTGTCAGTCAGATGCCCTGCTGACATTCAGCCCCATTTGTGGGAGAACAAAATCAATCCAAAGATGCCTGGTAGTTCTGTGCCAGGCCCACTGTGGGGTCTGCACAGAGCTCGCTGTTCTGAAGAAGCTGGAGGGTGGTCATTTTTTAGAGCAACAGGTCAGGAAGTTTCCCCCAAGGGTACCAAACCCGATCAGTCATCATAACCATCTGAGGAACTTTGTGAGAATCCTGATTCCCACTCAGCTTTTAAAATTCCCAGCGATTCTGACACTCTTAGGCTTGCCCTTACCCCACATCAATTCAACACATACCATCCATTCCTCAATTCCTTGGATTATCTAGGATTCATATTTTAAATTTCAAACTTTCTGGTGGCCTATGCTCGTAACCCCAGCTACTCAGGAGGCTGAGACAGGAGGATCACAAATTTGAGGTCAATCTGGGCAACAAAAAGGCTGACGTTTACCTAGCTTGCAGGAGGTCCTGAGTTTAAAGGGTTCAACACCAGTTCTATGGAAAACAACTTTAAGAAAATCTTCAAGGGTATTTAGCTCAGGGGCATAAGTGCCTATCTGGCAAGAGCAAGGTCCTGAGTTCAATTCTAGGTACAAAAACCAAAAACTTTCCTAGGCCCATCCCCTAGGTAGCCCAAATCACCTAGTACTGTTTGCCTGAGGGGCTGATGCAGTCCGTATAGTATTACAATCTATGTGTTCCTAAGTGATTTTAGGGCCCAACTCAGAAACAACACAACCTTTCCCCTTTGTCTTTTGAACAGTCAGACCCCATCCTGAGGCCTAAATTTGCACCTCAGGGTTTTCAAGTCTCCTCTAAGCTGGTGATTCTGATTATCCCACTTTAGCTGCGTCACCCACCCACCCACCTTCTCCCTCATTACTACTGCCCTTTAACATAGGCTCGGGCTGGTGGGCAGGGGCCTGTCAGTCCCCTACATAGCCAAGCCCAAGGGCAGCAGGAGGAAAAGGCGGGCCATGAACTCAGCCTCCTGCACGAAGGAGCTTGGCTTCCGCTGCTGGCCTGCCCTGTGGCCTCCTGGCTTTGCAAACGGACGGAGGGTGTTTTCCTCCCGTTATCACAGCTGGGGCCCTCGCACCCTGCTGGTCAGCTGCAGCAGGCCTCACTCGGATTCCTCTCCCAGACTCTGGAGCCAGCCCCCATCTGCCCTGCGGCCTGCAGTCCTCATCGTGCACCTGCCTTTGGCTGTCACACGCACATGTACTCTGCCAACACACGCCGCACACGGACTCGCTTCATGATTGGCTGAAAGCATCCAGCGCCGACGAGGGGTCCTTCCCCCAGCTGTGGTCTAGGCACGCGCAGTCGCACACTGGGGAACAGAACACGGCTGGTCCTGCTCCTTTGCATTCACCTCGGTGGTGTGTTATTTTCTGTGCTCCAAACTGCATGGGAACCGTCAGCGAAAGCCGGGGCTCTTCACTCCCTGGTGGAAGACTGGATTCCGGGAGGGATGAGGTGGAAATACTGCGTGCGTATGGATCAGGGCTGCCCTGATCTCCACAGCCTGACGCCGGACACTCAGGTGCTCCCCCTGCCGGCGACACCCGGATCTCTGAGTCCGTGTGCGTGGGCCATGGTTTCCCAGTGACCAAAATAGCTGCAAGGTTGAGAAGCCATCTGTACTCTCCATCCACCCCCAAAGATGGGCTTGGTTGGGAAATCATCCAAAAGAAGTGGTTTAACTCAAGGAAAAGAGAAACTAAGGGTTGCTTATCCAAAAGGCTTGGGACCAGAAGTATTTCAGATTTTGGATTTTGGAATATTTTCATAGACTTTACTAGGTGAACATCCCTAACTGAGCATCACATAAGCCATTCTTAGAGTCCTAGCTTTTCGGGTGGCTGAAATAGAAGGATCAAAAAACAAAACAAAACAAACAAAAAAAGAAATAGAAGGATCGATTGAACCCAGGTTTCAAGGCCAGGCTCTGTCTCAAATAAATAAATAAATAAATAAATAAATGTTTTTAAAACAAAAGTCAAATTCTGAGCATTTTGAATTTTAAATTTCTGATTAAGAATGCTTAATCTAGCCGGGTGTGGTGGCACACACCTGTGATCCCAGAATTTGGAAGGCTGAGGCAGGAGGATCTCTGTGTGTTTGAGGCCAGCCTGGGCTATAGAGTGAGTTCAAGGCCAGCCTCAACTCTATAGTGAAACCCTGTCTCAACAAAACAAAACAAAACAAAACAGCCTCAATTTGTATTGGAATGAGATCCTCCTTCATTCTCTCTCTGTCGTCAAGCGTTTATGGAGCATTTACCATGCAAACCCTGGATTAAATATTAGCGATATTGGGTTGAAAATAAAACAAAGGTACAGGCTTCAGGAAACGTGGGGGCGGGGACAGATGTTCCGTGACTGCTGGCGAGTTTAGCTTGTCCCTAGGCTCCTGTCCATCATGCAGAGCTGGGCTGGCAGGGCCGTGTGGGTGACTGAGGACCAGTGGGTGACTGGTCATCCGCGGCGTCTCACTTACACACGGGAGGGACATTTCCGGGTACCTCGGCGCGTCCCGGGAGTCGAGCGCTTGTTAAGCGCAGGCTTTTAAGTTCTTCCTGTTATGCCCTCTACATTCAGTGGGAGGCGCTGCTCTCTCCCATTTTACAGAGAAGGAAACTGAAACTCAGAAATGAACGAGCTTATCTGAACTCCAGAGGAAGAACTGGAAGCGAACTTCAGAGCTATTCCTGTGACCGCCAACCTGTCCCAGCTGTGAACAGACTGGCTTCCATGAAGGAACCGGTCCACGCACTGCCAGGGCCACTTCGCCAGCATCTCCAGGGGGCGCTGGAAATGTTGGCCACCAACAGCAGTGGTGGGTGCAGCTTGGGGGCAGCTGGTGGGGCGGTGGCCTCAGCAGTCATAGTGCGCAGCCAGCCACCCTCTCACCACACGTCAGATGTTGCCTGAGCATTTAAGACCAGTAATGTATTTAAAGTGCACAACTCCCATTTTTACAGATTAGCAAATGGAGGCATAGAACAGTACAATAGCTTTCCTAAAGCCTCATTCGCACCTGATACACAGGGAGCCAGGACTGAACCTCAGGTGCTTTGGGGAAGATGTGTGCTTAAGACCCGAGGTGAGCTGCCTGTTCGGTCTTCTGAGAGGATGCAGTGTTTTTAAGTGTATTTGCCTTTATCGGTAACGAGCCCCAAGGGAGAGGCGTGAGCATGGGAAGTTGCAAAAATGGCTGCAATACTCTGCAGCTCTTCCAACCGGCTCGAAGTCCACTTCCTGCCCGAGCTGGGTGCAGGCTACGACTTGCCGTGATCCAGAGAGTGTGGTAGAAGTGAGGGTTTGCCCGTCCCAAACCTGAGGCTTCCGTTCTTTCTATCCTTGGACCCTACTGTCATCAAAAGAAGCCCAGGTTAGGCCACACGTGGCCTGGTCACCCTTTTACCCCAGCTGACAGCCAGACAGCCACCAGACGTGTGAGAGATGCCATCCTTACCCATGTCTTTACCCATCCGGTGACTGGTCATTGTTACATCAGCAGGAGCCAGAGCCAGGCCGGAAGGACCGGTGCCCAGCTGACCCCCGGAGCCATGAGCAAATACACGCTGACTGTTTGAGGCCGCTGAGTTTAACCCACCAAGTGGCTTGCTGTGTGGCAACAGATAACTGACACAGCAGAAAACGCCCCAAGGAGAAGAAAGATGTGGGGCTGGAGGAATCCCCCCAAAACAGTATGGGTAAACATGAGCCTGCAGGCAGGGAAAAGAGGGGTCCCTCAGAAACCCAGTGTCCCCACCTCTGCTGGCATCTGTCAGACAGACGGGTGGCCGAAGGAGAGAGATTCCAGACACTAGACGCTCACTTGAGGATGAAGTTCCCCAGCCAGCAGGAGATGGCCACCTCCTGACAGGGGTAGTGGCGCAGGAGCAAAGGGGACTTGCTTTCTCCTGAATCTCCTGGGATCCTGTGTGCTACAGACGAGGGCCAGACACGTCAAGAGGCTACTGCAGTGACCCAGGCAGGGGACTAGAATACCGCGAGTCTAAACTCCAGTGACTAAGGAGGAAAAGCAGAAAACTTGCAGAAAAGCTTAGGATGGACCAGGAACAAGAGAATTTGGGGCCAATTGAAAAGGAGGCTATGACCACTAGAGGCGGCACTTCCTAAAATAGCACTGCTGTTCAGAGGACAAAGGAATGCTGAGGCAGCCAACAATGGACATAAGAAGAGTAAACATTACTTATTAAAGGTCATCCTCACCTGGTGTGGTGGCATGTATGGAGCCCAGCTACAGGGGTGGTCAAGGTAGGATGATCCCTTAAACCCCAAGAGTTAAAACAAAAAACTCTAGCCAGGTATGGTGGCACATGTATGCAATTCCAGCACTCGGTAAGGTAGGCTGAGGCAGGAGGATTGCTGTGAGTTTGAGGCTAGCCTCGGCTAGAGAGTGAGTTCAAGGCCAGCCTGGACTACATAATGAGATCCTGTCTCAAAAACAAACAAACAAACAACAGCCCCCCAACAAAAAGTCATTACCATATACTACATACAGATTATGGTATCATGTCTTTCTGGTGACAACACTGGTGATTATTTGTTTATTTGCAGCAATGGGGAACAACTTGCCACCACTGAGCTATACCCCAAGCCCAAGAGACCTACTGTTTTTCTTTATCATTTCGACACCTCATTTCACCATGTTGCTCAGGCTGGTCTCAAACTCCTGAACTCAAAGGATCCCTCTTCCTTAGCACATGCCACCATACTTGGTATCCAATAGTGCTGATTGTTTGACGTGGTCGGCCATCTACCCTTGTTTTAAAGGCTGCCCTTAAATGTCCCTCCTTGAGGCGTTTGAATTTTAAAAGGAGCAAAATCTTGCAGGTGAAGTGGTAGAATGTCCCGCACTGCAAACGTATACTTTTCTTTTATGTTGGCCACTTCCCTGGGCTCTTGGCATTTCTCAGGATTTGGTGTTGGGCACCTTGCATTCCCTTCCCCTCAAGTTGTTGCACTGTTTCTCAGCCCAGGAGCAGGCAGGGTGGGGAGCTGGGGTGCTGACTCTGCGACTTGGGAGTGGGGGAAGCAGAACGGCTCGGTGGAGCCCGATCGGCCACCAGAGGGCGCTGCGACGCCACCTGGGCTAGTGGCCCGGCCGGGGCATTTTTGTGTTGTTCAAATGCCAGCGTTTGCTATTAACAGCGTTCCTAAATATGTTTCTAATTTATCTGGTATCTCTTCTACGTGAACAACTTGGGATGGCGTGTGGAATGGATGTTCAACTTTAGTGGCAGGAGGCAAAAAGGGGTTTTGACACCGGAGACCTCGGGAACTGGGGACCCAGACCCCGCTCACCACTTGGGAGTGAGGCGCCTTTGGACCGCAGCCCGGAACGCGCTTCCCTGGGGGTGCGGGGCCACCGAGGGGAGGGGAAGGAGTGGGCCGGGAGAGCCGACGGCCACCCTTAGGAGCTGCGGGGGAGGCGAGCTCAGGGTCCCGACCGCTCGGGTGGCTCCAGCCTGGGGTCCTGAAGGGGCTGTCTCGGCGGCAAGGTTCTGCTTTGCAGACCAGAAAAAGAAAAAAAAATTGCTTGCTGCCTGGAGAGGTTTCAGTCACTTTCCTCCAGCAGCAAGCTGCCTGGTGTTGGAGCCTCCTGGGATTGGCAGAGTTAAAAATCCTTTAACCCAGGATGCCTTGAGCCTTTTGTTCCGCCCTGACAATGGAGTTGGGTGGAGGGGGCTGGGAAGGCAAGTAGCTGGGTCCGGGATGGATCCGCGGGGTGGGGGTCTGGAGAAGCCTGTGCTCAGTCACTGAGTGGATAAAAGCAAATTAGTCGTCCGGAGTGTGCGTGCGTGTGCGTGTGCGTGTGTGTGTGTGTGTGTGTGTGTAAGGGCGCTGCACTGCCTTGTGCACCGGCTCGTTAACACGTACGCAGGAGTGCCAGCTGTGCGCTTAGCAAGTTCTTAATTGTCTAGGGAGGCCTTCCAAAACTAGGAGCTTGATATTTGTCCCTAAGATGTTGGGTGACGGGTTTTTCGTGCATCTGAAATCCAGAGAGACGACTCTTCTAGATGTCTTTGTCTTCTACAACCCCGGGCTCTGGTGGGAGAGCACTTAGTTAAGGCCACAGAAATGCAAACCCTTCGACAAACCTCATCACCCTAAAACCTTTGATTTGAACCTAGTCCTCGGCAGCACCTCCTAACAGACGCTGGGAGTGACTGCCTTCAAGTGCTTCGCGTGTGGACTTCCCCACCCGGTCCGTGCGTTGTCTCCTGTACCTCCCCCGTCCCTAGGACGCGTCTGAGCTCCCCAGCTTCCCATCTCTGGTCCTGCAGTTAGTGTCTGGGGACCCTTATTCCCAGCTTCTCGGTCTTCAGCTCTGGTACCGGTCAGTCAAGCTGGTTGACTGAGAGCACACTATGTGCAAGGCATATTCCAGATTCTTTTTTTTTGTTTGTTTTATTTTATTTTATTTTATTTTTTTGGTACCAAGGATCGAACCCACGACTGTGCACTTGCAAGGCAGGTACCTATGCCACTGAGCTAAATCACCAGCCCCATATTCTAGATTCTTGAATTACTCAGAGACCAAGACAGACTCAGAGGGCCTTGCACTTGCTAGAGAAGTGCTGTATCCCCGAGCCACACACCCAGCTCAGGAGTTTTACTGGTAGTAAGTGTAGATCCAAAGTAAAATAGTGTCATGTTGGTAAGTTCCCTAAGAGGCTCGGTTGAACTAACGTGATGGAAGGGAAGGTGTTGACGAATGCTGCTTTATTTAGCCAGAGAAGCCTCCTTGAGGAGGTGACATTTGAGACCTTATGAGCAGGAAGAGGCAGACATGTGAAGATCTGGGGACAAAGTGCTCCAAGCAGAAGAATATGAGGGCAAAAAGCCCGAGGCAGGAGCATGTTCTTTACATTCAAGAGATGCCAAGGAGGCCAGTGTGACTGGAACAACGTGAACAAGGAAAATAGTGGTGCTGCAGGGATGTGGTGGGATTGAAGGAACTGAGTGCTTCTGGGCCAAGGTGAAGAATGGGGTTTTTATTTGATTGCAGTGGAAGAGCAAAGGCATTGTTACCTTTAGAAAGATCCCTTAGCTATTGTGCAGAGCACGGCCTAGACTCTGAGGAAAACAGTTAGGATGCTATTGCAGAAATCCTGGCAAGAGGATACAAAAAACAGCTACCCAGGGTGTGGTTAACAAGAGGGTGAAACATGATACTGATTTCAGGACCAATTTTGAAGGTGGTGTAGATGAAATTTTGAACCTGTGACCTTTGAGAAGAGAGAATGGAGGACAGCACCTATATTTTTAGGTTGACTGGGTGGATATGTGCCCATGCCAGGGGAAGGAGGTAGACCAGCAGTTCTGTCGCACCATGCTAATACCCACTGGACATCGGCGGGCAGCCCAGCATCAGTGTGTAGGCAGCTCAGTGTCTAGAGTTCAGGGCAAATCACCCTCAGAAGTCAGTTTGAGAACCAGTATGCAGATGGCATTCAAAAGGGGTGGGCCTGGGTGATCTCACTTAGGGAGCGAATGAAGGCAGAAAGTAGCAGAGGGCTGAGGCTGAAGTCAGTCCAACTTTTAGAGACCTGGTAGAGGAAAAATCACCAAGGAAATCTGAGAAATAACAGCTTGAAAGATTGAAACAAAACCAAAAGATTGTAGTGTCAACTATCCCAAAGTCAAAGGCAAAAAAATATACTTTACCTCTAGCAGACATAGGCTGCTAGCATCCTTGGTAAGAATGATTCCAACAGGAAGGAGGAAGAAGAGCCCAACTGGAGTGGATAGAGGGAACAGTGAGGGAGATGTTGGAGCGTGGCCAACTCTCTCAGCATGTGCAGGGAGCAGAAAGTAGTGCAGCAGCCAGCAGAGGCCACCAGGCCAAGCCGTCTATGTTTTTATGCATAGGGAGGTTAGTCTTATTTTACTTCAGTGGGAAGGATCCAGTAGAGAAGAAGAAATTGATGGTGCATGAGAGAAAAGGAACTCATGGGTTGGTGAAAGGGGACCAAGCACAGTGGAGGAACTGATCACAGGTCCCAGGTGGCCAGAGAGAGGGCAGAGCTCTGGTCATTCTCCTGGCTTTGGTGGGAGGGAGATTAGGCAGTTGGTTGGTACTTGTTTTCTCTGGAAAAGGTAGTCTGAGGTTAGACCAAGAATGAAATAGAAGGGGTAATGAAAATATATGCAGAAGAGAGGAAGTCTGAAATTGTAGCTACTCCGGGTAGACTTACTTCAAATTTATAGCTATGAATTCCAGATCGGCATTGGAACTGCTGGGAAATTTGATGACTTTTTTAGTGGTGTTCAACCACTTGGGTGCAGGTGTGAAGTACACAGTTTGATTTAACCACAACTGGGATGTCAACCAGTAAGTATGGTGGAGAGAGACCAGAACAAGAAAGATAAGAGCATTTGCCAAGGAGATTTTGCATCTAGATCGTGCAATCTCAGCTGGCTGGGCATGAAGACCTACTTGGAGGGAGGTAGTGGACTGAAGTTTCAGGTAGGAGAACTGCTGAGCCCAAGGACTAAAGAAAATGGGTTGCAGTGGAGGTGGGTGGTGGAGTCTTTTGATCTGACTTTTTGAAGTCGTATAGACACTGGAGTGGTATAGACGTTTGAAGTGGTATAGTTCTGAGATTTAGGATATGGCCAGGATGTTGGAGTGGGGCAGGAGGAATATACAGCTAACACTAAGGAATTCGGGAGACTTAGAGGCCAGGTGAAGGGTGGGTTGTCAACACATGTGGCGGTCACAAAAATAATGACAACGGAGAAGAAAGAACCCAGCGCTGAAAGTCATCAAGGAAGCGGGGAGTGACCAGAAGGGTTATGGATGACACTAACAAAGAAGAGCAGTGGCTGGCAGGCTACTGGTGGCATTCATTCCAAAGGACCTGGGGTTTTTATTTAAAAGTTTATTTTTTACTTTTGTATTTTATTTGTGCAGTGCTGGGGCTTGAACCCAGAGCTTTGAGCATGCTAGGCAAGCACTATACTGTTAAAGTACATCTTCAGTCTTTAAACTTTTTAATCTTGAAACAAGATCTTGCTAAATTAGGCTGAAACTTGTCAATCTTCCTGCCTCAGCCTTCTGAGTAGCTGGGATTGTAGACATGTGCCACTGCATCTGTTTTGGGGTTTTTTTGGATTTGTTTTTGTTTTTTGTTTGTTTGGTTTTTGAGATGAAGTCTTGCTATTTTGGTCTTATAGGCAGGTGCATAATTGTATTAGTTCAAATTAAAAAATTTTTTTTCTTTGTAATAGTAGTCTGGTGTAAAAGAAAAAAAGAGCTTGGCATTGGCATGGTGGCATATGCCTATAATTCCAGCACTGGAAGCTGAGGCAAGAGGATCAAAAATTTGAAGCCAGACTGGACAATTTAGTGACTTAGTAAAACTGTGTCTCAAAATAAAAAATGAAAAGGGTTGGAGATTTAGCTCAGTGGGCATACCAGGAGTTCAATCTCTACCACCACAAAAGCAAAACACTATTTTTTAGTGCACTTTTACCAAAAACTGGGCAAAAGGTACAGACACTGTCGACATCCCCCACAGACATCCCCCACAGGTGGCACCTCCTAGGGACTCATCCCTGCTGCCAGGCGTACCTCCTCGCCCACGATGCGGTGAGTTTGTGTGTGGCTGGGCAAATGTACCAGGGCAGGTGTCACCACTGTAGAATCATGGGAAATAGTTTCACTGCCCGGGGAGCGGGCTGTTTCAGGAAATAGAAGAGTTTGGAAACTTAGCAGAGAATGAGGGGGCCATCTCCTGGGCCTGAGGGAGCCTCAGTTGAAGAGGGCTGGGGGAGCAGCACTGTCCTTGGGGACAGTTGGGGCATAGTCCTAGTGACCCATGGTTGCCAGCTTGCGCAGTCACACTGTGCCCCTACTCTGGTCTAGCACAGGACCTGACACCAGCATTCACTGCCTGAGTGGGACACTCACTTTGTGCTTGGTCACCCTCGACCACCAGCACGCCCCTCCTGTGCCAGTACATCCCCTGCCTTCTCTCCTCTCTTCCTCTGCCTTCCCCTCCCCTCCTGGGGGTAGCCAGTGACCTGGAGTTTCGGTCTGGGGCCATTGGGTGGGAACAGCAGGACTAACCAGATGCCCTGGGTCCCCAGCCTTAGCTTCCATCACCATGGCAGCCTGCCCCACCTCCAGGCCTCCTGGCCTCTGCCACTGCTCCATGATTCCCCAGCTCCACGGAGACTTTGAGCAGCCCTGAATCTCTGAGCCTCAGTTTCCCCATCTGTGGCGGCTGTCCACCTCTGTGTGGAGGTGATGCAAGAGTGGATGATATGATCTCCCCTTTGTCCGGAGCACAAGGGCAAAGCCGAGGCACACTGGCTGCCTGATGGGGACTGCGCCCCCCCCCCCCGCCCTTCCAGCCAGGTCTCTGGGTCGGACAAGGCCCGACAGGGTGCCTCGCTTTCCCTGTCAGTGGGAAGCATTTCCTGCAGCTCCCTCCCTGCCAGAGCAGAGATCAGCTGGTTGGCAAACCGAGGAAGGAGGCTGGCAATGAATGCTGGCTAGCACGACAGCGGGTGGAAGAAAGGCTTCTCCTTGCCTGTTTTATCTCCCATAGACTTTCCGGAGGGCAAGCGCCCCACAGACAAGCCCTTTCCTCCCTACCAAGTTCTAGCTGCACCCTCCTCTCAGTTTACCCTTCATGAGCGCCAAATACCCATGTATTTTTGGTCATGACGCCTAAAAGAAAAGCAAAGGCGAGCTTGAGAAAAGCATTACAGTTTCAAAGAGGAGGAAGTGGAGATGTCTGTGTCAGTGGCATTATTAAACATTCACAGCCTCCCTCTCCCCATGATGGCAGGAAGAGGTCACCTAGGGTGATGAGGACACACCGTGGGGCCTGGAGTCCTTCTTGTCTGTGTCCATGTCCTGAACAGCAGCTGCCACCACTAGTGCTGGCTCGCACTTCTCAGCAGTGGGCAGGCAATGGCACCACAATGGTAAAGTCTCTCTTCCCTGAAGTTTGGACTCCAGAGCCCAGCATCCCCCACAGGCCATGGCTGCCATCACTCCAAAGGTAGGAGGAAGTGGCGGGGAGTCCCCGAGGGACAGCCCTAAGCCATTGGAGGGCGAGGCCTGATGTTCTGCAGGTCCCCTGGGTTGTTCTGGTTTTCGATCCCGTCAGCCCTGTCAGCCCCTGCGTGCAGGACCAGGATAGCTGGAAATCCCAGCAGGAAAGCGCCAGGTGTGGAGCAGGGCCCAGGCTGACGGAAAGAGTGAGGGGCTGGGCCGGGCTGTTGAGGGTTGGCATTCTCACTTTTGCTTGGCCCAGCAGACAGCCAGCACCCCCTGACATGGGGCTAGAGCTGAAGTGAACCCAGGACACAGGGCTCTGGACAGGAACTAGGAGCCCCCTGCCCCCCGCTTGGGGATAAGACACAAAGGGCCTCCTCTGTGGCCGAGCAGGAGGGGATGGGCTGAGACTGTCACCCACACAGGGCCAGGCAGCTCCACATAAGATACAGGCCCAGAAGGCTCAGACAGGCACTCAATCTTTCCCAGAGCCAAGAAATTCTGGCTAGAAACATGACTAGGGAGCGGGGAAAGGCAGTGGGAAATACCTGAAACCAGGCAAGACCCCTGGCAATGTTGGGCTCCCGACAAACCAGGAGCTGAGCCAAAAGCTTTCCCCCGCCTGGCCTGAACACAAAAGCGGGGCTGGCCAGAGAGGACACAGGGGAGGTGGTAGAGCAGCGAGAGGGGGCCCTCGGGAAGAGTAAGCAGGCAGTAAAAAATACCCCCAGCGCTCCAGCATCGGGAGTCCGTGGGCTGGGGCATCCACACACAGCTCAGGCCACTGGGACCCGCCAGAGGCGCGAGGAGCCCGAGGGCTGCAGAAATGCCAGCGTGGCAGCACCAGGTCCTCAGCGCCCCAGCGGCCCGGCTGTGACAGCCAGCTTTCATTTGAGGAAGAGGGGTTTGCAGGGAAGCTGTTGACAGTAGGAGCCCCTCCCAGCACCACGGCCACTGCAGGGTATGACCTTGCTTGGCCTCCAAAACAAGCTCAGGCCTGGCATCGCCTGCTTGATTATTGTGCTGTATTTTTTGATGCCAGGGATTGAACCCTCACACTAAGCCTTTACTCTGTCCCAGTCTTGTGGCTGCATGATTTTTTCATGAATCTGCACAGTAGCATGGGTAAAATGTATAGGCCTGCAAGGGAATGGTCATGTGTTGGGTGCAGGAAGGTTGCTTTCTAAAAGTTCCAAAAATCAAGAAAAAGAAAAGAAACCATCCTTTGTTGGGGATGGATTCAGTATCTCACATCTATCTTTTGCTGGATCTTGAAAAAAAGAAGGAAAAAAGAGAGAGAGAAGTATCCTTCAGTATAATGGCTTCTTCTCTAAAAATAAAAAGGAAACTTTCTTTGTGAGCATAAAAGTGGAGCATGCTCTATAAAAAGAAATCCAGATAAAAAATATAAAGCAGGGAGCAAATTCATGGAGCACCCATCTCCCTCATAATCCTGATGTCATTATTTTTGTACATTTATCCATACTATTTTCTGTGCATACAGATATATTATTTTTGCATGAGATAAAATTATTAAAATAAGGGGCTGAGGTTGCAGCTCAGGGGCTTCTTTACAATGTGCAAGCTCCTGGGTTCCATCCCCAGCACTGAAAAACAACAAGGGAAGCACTGAGCCTTCTTTCTGCTTTTGCCCCCAAGAAAGTCCTGACCTTGCCCACTTGGCTTCCCCTCCCCCTTGGCTCCTAGAGAGAGGAAGGGTATGACTTTCCGAGGAGAGCCGGCTGGCTCCCTAACAAAGGAGTGGGTGAGACAAAGAAGACGCGGGGAGTGGGGGAAAAGCACGCGGGCTGCAGTGCAGTGGAGCCTTCGGGATCGGCACCTTTGAGCTGCGGGGCAGAGGAGGAGGAGGGACTCCTGAGATGCATGCGCTAGACGGGGTGTGACTCTAAGCCCTTTGATAATTCTCCCAGAGATGAGATAACTCATGGAATTTATTTCATATTAATTTTGGTCAGTAAGATTTACAAAAACTGTCTTTCTTTTTATTCTTACAGTGCTGGGAATTGAACCCAGGCTCTTGTACTTGGTAGGCAAGTACTCTACCACTGAGCTCCACCCTGGCCCTAAAGTATTTTCTGTCTGTCTGTCTGTCTGTCTGTCTGTCCATTTATTTATTTATTTATTTATTATTTGAAGTACTGAAGATTGAACACATGGCCTTCCCCAGCTCTCCACCCTGCCTGATTTTTAATTTTCAGATAGGGTCCTGCTAAATTGTCCAAGTGGGATTTCAATTTCTGATCTTTCTGTGTCAGCGTCGCTGAGTGCTGGGATCGTGAGTGTATACCACTGCACTAGCTAAGGTTGTTTCTTAAAGATTGAATCGTTCTCTGTTTGCTTTTTATATCTTTTTGTTTGTTTTCTTTTTGAGATAGGGTCTTGCTATGTAGTCCAGGCTGGCCTTGAATTCACTATGTAGTTCAAACTAGCCTCAGACTTTTGGGGAGCCTCCTGTCTCAGCCTTCTGAGTGCTGGGATTATAGAGGTATCACCTTACCTGGCTCTTTATAGTCCTTTAAAAAATGATAATTTATGGTCAAATCCATACATGCAGCCAAGCCAGGCATAGTGGCACACACCTGAAATCCTAACACTTGGGAGGCTGAGACAGGAGGCACGCTGAGAGTCTGAGGCCAGTCTGTGCTACATTGTGAGTTCAAGGCCAGTTTGGGGTACATAGTGAGACCATGTCTCCAAAACAAACAGACAAACAATCAAACACCAAAGAAGCCATAAATACAGCCAGGTGTGGTGGTGCAAGACTGGCTTTGAACTCACTATGTAGCCCAGTCTGGCCTCATCCTAACGGTGATATTCCTGCCTCAGCCTCCAGGGTGCCAGGATTATAGAGATGGGTTACCACACCTGGTTTAGATTCTGTTTTTTAAGCATTGACTTTTTTTCTTTTTCTTGAGATAAAATTCAAACGAAACAAAATTTACCACTAACCATTTTAAAGTATATAGTTCCCTCTGCAAGGCTGGGCAACAGACACCTCCATCCAGCTGAAGACGTTTCACCA
>PVJX010036228.1:0-17728 GCA_004027295.1 Dolichotis patagonum
ATTTTAGGAACAAAGAGGTTAAGAGCAGAATATTTTTATTGAGAGAAAGAAAGCTTCTGTCTGAGAGAGAGACAGAAGCGGTCCCAAGTGGGTTGCCAAAGACTCTGTGTTTTCCAGGGACTTTTATAGAGTAAGATCAGGAGGTGAGATGGATCAAAAATGGAAGCATATAGAATTCCAATCAGCCATGACAAAAAAAAATCTACACCAAGACATATGAATCAAGATTCTAGAAATTCTACACAAAACCAGAATATTAAAAGCTGCTAGAGAAAAGAAACAGATTACCTATAAAGGACAGCCCAGCAGAATCACAGCAGACTTCTCAACACAAATCCTCAAATCAAGGAGAGCTTGAAGTATTTCAGGCTCTAAAAGAAAACAATCTCCAACCCAGATTGATGTACCTTGCAAAACTATCTTTCAAAATTGATGGAAAAATACTTCCATGACAAAGCACACTTGAGGAAATGCATAACCACCAAAACAGAACTTCAAAATGTTCATGAACCCCAACAGAATGAATCCACCAGCCAAGGTAAACAATTAAACAGAAGGGATAAAGAGAGAACCAACAATAGGAAAATAACATGACAAGGATAAGTCAGTACATAGTTACATCTACCAATGTTAATGGTCTTAATTCACCAGTCAACAGAAATAGACTGGCAGAATGGACCAAGAAGCAAGACTCAGGAGAATGGCTGCGGCAGCGCAGGGCAGCAGCGGGCAGTTAGCGGACAAGCAGAGGCAGAGCCAGCCGAGACTATGGCCGGAGGCAAAGCTGGCAAGGACAGTAGCAAGGCCAAGGCCAAGGCCAAGCCCCACCCACAGAGAGCTGGCGCAGCTCCTCAAGTCATCTTCGCTGTTGCTACTCCAGACCCAGAGATGGTTCGCAAATGACGGAGCTTCTCTCATTGCTGTAGACCCTTAATCATGAGGTTGATTGGCCAAATCTTAGATCATAAAGTTAATTTGTAATCTGTGTAAAGTGGCCTTAATGAATTGGTAATTTTCTATTAAAATCCATTCTTTCAAGATTAAAAAAAAAAGCAAGGTCCAATAATATGCTGGACTAAAGAAACACATTTAATTCAAAAAGAAATCCATAGATTGAAAGTCAGAGGCTAGAAAACAATACTCCATGGGACAGGAACCCAGAAAAAAAGCAAGGGTAGCTAATCTATGTGCAGACGAAGTGAACTTCAAGCCAAGACTGATTAGGAGAGACAATGAAGGTCACTACGTCCTTATAAAGGGAACAATTCAGGAGGAAGAGATAGCAGTCATAAACATATATGTAACAAATGCCAGCATACCCAACCATATGAAACAAATATTAATGGGCATGCAAAACCAAATGAGGACTAATACAATTGTAACAGAGGACCTCAATACTCCACTGTCACAAATACACAGATCAACTAGACAAAAAAGTCAACAAATATCAGGACTGAACCAAACTTTTGAATACATGGATTTAGTAGATGTCTACAAAGTGTTCCATCCCATGACATCAGAATACGCATTCTTCTCAGCTGCATAAGGGATATTCTCCAAAATGATTGTATACTTGCTCATACAACATGCTTAAGTAAATGCAAAGAAATTGAAATTATCCTGTGCATATTATTAGAGTGGGAAAAAAAATTTGCCAGCTCTTCTTCAGACAAAGGACTAATATTTAGAATATAAAAAGAACTCAAAACAATCAGATCCCCAAAATTTAAAGACCCAATCCAAAAATGGGCATCTGAAATGAGCAGACATTTCTCAGATGAAGAAGTAGAAACAGCAAGTAAAATATGAAAAAATGTTCCACATCACTGGTACTTTCAGAGATGCAAATTAAACCAATTCTGAGATTCCATCTCACTCTAGAAAGAATGCCTACTATCAAAGAATCAATAACAAATGCTGGAGGGGCTGTGGGGAAAAAGGAACTCTTCTTCACTGTTGGAGGAGTATAGGCTGGTGCAACCACTGTGGAAATCAGTGTGGCGCTTCCTCAAAACACCAGGATTTAAGGTCCCATTCTACTCAGCTATCCCCCTTCTTGGTATCTTCCCAGAAGCATTAAAAACATCATACCACATCTACATATTCACACCTATGTTTACAGTGGCACAGTTTGCAACAGCTAAATCTTAGAAACAGCCCAAATGCCCATCAACTGACAAATGGATAAAGAAGATGTGTGTGTGTGTGTGTGTGTATGTTTAATACAACTACTCTGTCCTAAAGGATAAGCGAGAGCCATTTCTTGTTAAATAAATGCACTTTTAGACTATACTCTTAAGTGAAGTAAATCAGACACACATGTTTAAATACTGCATTGTTCCTTTGGTGTGAGAAATCAAAAGTGTAAATAAGGACCAAGATGTATAATAGATACTGGGAAATGGGAAGAAAATGTTCACATGAGAAGAAGAACAAGGGATATTGGAGGGGGAAAGAAAAGAAGCGCCAAGAAGAAAAAGAGAATAGGAGGAAAAAATGGAAATGAAGGATTTGTAAATAAGGAAGGAAAAGGGGCTCAAGAAAGGGGAGGGGAATGGGAAGAGAATTGAGATAAATCATGTACAGTACAAATTCCCTATGATGAATGTAATCATTATATCTAAAATGTACCAATAAAATTTAAAAATGCAAATATATTTTTAAAAATTGGAGGTAGTGATATAAATCAGTGACAAAGTCCAGGTTCAACCCCCAGTACCGTGCCCTCTCAATTAAGGATAATTTGTGCAATTTACTTTATGTTTTCACATTTATGGTACTGGTGATTAAACTCAGGAGGTCTTTACCACTGAGTTATCTCCCTAGCTCTTCCTATTATTTGACTTAATTTTCAGACAGTGTTTCACTAAGTTGCCCAGGCTGACCTTAAACAATGTGATGTACCTGCCTGAGTCCCAATTGTTGGGATCACAGATGTGCACCTACATACGTAGTTCTAATACACTACTTTTTAAAACATGAAAATATCAAATGATACCAAGTTATATAGTTCCAGCTGCTTGGAAGGTTGAAGCAGGAAGACTGAGAGAAGCCAGCTAAGGCAAATCAGTGACATCTTTTTTCAAAATTTAAAAAGGTTAGGGATGTCAGCACTCCCTAGGTATAATCTTACATATCACCAAACAAAACAAAATACACACAGAAAACCTTATAGAAAATATTGGGCTGGGTATACAGCTCAGAGGCACAGAACCTACCTGGCAAGAGCAAGGTCATGAGTTTGATACTCAGAACCAAGAAAAAAAAGAACAAAAATATCAAATGATAATTTGGTGTGGTGGTGCACACTTGTAATCCCAGCACTCAGGAGGCTGAGGCAGGAGGATCACTGTGAGTTTGAGGCCAGCTTGCACTACATTGCAAATTCAATACCAGCCTCACCTATATAGCAAAACCCTGTCTCAAAAAAAACCCAAAAAACAAAAAACAAAATAAAACAAAACTCCAGAAAAAATCCCAAACCAAAGAAATACAGAAAGAAAATATCAAATGAGTTGGGTGTAGTGGTGCATACTTTTACTCCCGGCTCGTGGGAGACTGAGGTGGTAGGATTGCAGTCTACTCAGGGAAGAAATATGGCTAAGAGTCTGAGATTTCAGGCATATCTGCAGGCTTAGAGATGTGTGGTCTGTCAGGAACTACCTGCGTTAGGGTTTAAATAATCCCAGGGATGGAACAATAACCAGAAACATGGAAGCTGAAGATTGTTACAGAGAACAGACTCCTGAATGTATACCATGATTAATGATCCATAAACTTCTTGGATATTGTCCCTGTGTGCTGGGATTACAGATGTGCACCACACCTGGCTTTATTAACAAATATTTGTGAAGTTTTACCACTCTTCTAGGTCCCGGGCATAATGAATAAAAGTCTTGCCCTTTTGGAACTTATATAGTAACAGGGTGTTATGGCTTGTGCCTAGGTGTCCCCCCAAAACCTCATGCAGTCAGAGATGGGGCTTTTTCAGAGGCAGCAGGATCTAGAGTGTGTTACACTTGAATGCTAGATCAAGGGCACTAGGATTAAGGGTGTGAGTGCTACCCATCCTACGTAACCTGGATAAGATATAAAGGACAGAAAGATCTGTGCTCTACCCTGGCTTGCTTTTGTTATCTTTTGCCCACTATGAACTGTTCCTCCTCTGCAAGGTCTGTCTCTGGCCCACTCTGCTTGGAGCCAGCCAACTATGAGCTGAAACCTCTACAAACTGTGAGCTAAATAAGTTTTTCCTCCTTTAACTTAGGGTGTTGGGTATTATGTCTCAGCAGTGAGAAAAGTAACTAAGAAATAGAGGATATAGAAGATAAACATAAGCAGATAATAAATGTGAGAGACAAGAGCATGGCATGTTAAAACAAGCCAGATAATAAAGAATAATGTTGAAAGAATAATGTTGAATGTTGAATGAGAAAGCGATGGACTGAGAATGTGACATTTGAGATGAGACCTGAATGAATGAAGGGAGCCTTAGAAGCTCCTTGGGGGAAAAAAAGCATTCTGGGTAGAAGCTAGCAATGGCAATAGGCTGGAATGTACCCAGCAACGAAGAAGAAGGGTAGGAAATGCCTTAAGGAATGCAGTGAGTGGAAAGTGCTTACCCAGAGGGCAGAGGTTTTGACACACCGTTCTATGTCTAAATCTAGGGATCCTGCCCCTGGGGAAAAGGGCTGTAAAAGAAACTCTAAAAGACAGTAGCACTGACAACAACAAAATGGTAGCACCATAGCAACAGATTTACTGGAGATGATATTTCATTTCTTCCCACATAATACTTTCTTATCCATTTTCTTCTGAAATTTTGGTTTGTTTTAGGACAAGGTCTCACTATGTAGTTCTGGAAGGCCTTGAACTTGCAATAATCTTTGTGGCTTAAGTCTAATGAACGATAGGATTACAGGCATGTGCCAGCTCTTCTGAAAAACAAAATTTTTTTTTTGGCACCAGGGACCAAGCTTACAACCTTGTGCTTGTCAGGCAGGCACTTGTGCAACTGAGTTGAGTCCCTGACCCTCTTCTGAAATATTATAATTAACAGTTACACACAACATTCTATCATATGGCTATATTATAATTATTTAAGTGGCCCCACATCTGTTGTTTTTTATCTTTAGCGATCATAGATTTTGGTATTTTTACTGATTTCAATTTATGGTATGAAAACTTGTTTGAATGTAATATATCTTCAGTGAATCATTCATTCATTTGTTCATTTATTTTGAGACATCTGCTTTGAGGTTTGGCTTGCCTTGAACTCACTATATTGTCCAGGCTGGCCTCAAACTCGTAATTCTCCTGCCTCAGCCTCCCGAGTGGAATTATACATATGTGCCATCATGAAGGGCAATTCTTTTTTTTTTAAATGTTTTATTTTTATTTAATTTTTGCCTTTCTGGGTATCAAAGTCTGAGTCTCCTGTGCTAGGCAAGCACTGTATCACTGAGCTACACCTACAATCCCTAGCATGTTATTTTGAAAATTTACAATGTGGCATATATCAGTACTACATTTCTTTTTATTGATGAATGATATTCCATTTTATGGACATACACATTTTGTTTATCCATATATCAATTAATGAGCATCTGAATTGTTTTCATTCTTTATGTTTCTTATAAATCATATTGTTATCAGTACTTACATATACTTTTTTTTGAGATAAGGTCTTCCTATATAGTTCAGGCTAGCCTTGAATTTGCTACGTAGACCAAGCTGGCCTCAAACTGGCAGCAATCTTTCTGCCTCAGCCTCCTGAGTAAAATTACAGGCATGTGTCACCATGCCCAACTTTATGTGTAAGTTTGAATAGGTGCCTGGTTTCAATTCTCTTGGATCTATCTTGTGATTATTAACTGTGTTATGTCAACTTGACTTGAATAAGAACTGGTTGGCAGGTTAGTAAAGCTCTTCGTGTGTCTCTCCATGACTGACACACAGGCTGAAAACTGAGGAGGGAGGAGCCACCGCCTCTGTGCATGGCACCAACCGGCTTGCGGCCTGGACAGCATAAACTGGGAAACTGGAAGGCAGTCTCTCCCTTTCTCCTTTGGAGTAGCTCCGCTCTTTGCCATTGCCTGTGGACATTCTTCAGTCTTCCATTACAGACTCCTCAGCTTTCTGACACACACTCCCACTGGTGACTCTGCAGTGAGCTCCAGGCCTTCAACCTTTGGCTGGAGCTTCGGGTTCTCCAGTGTAAAGATGGCCATTTTGCATTCTTCTATCCAGTTCCCTGAACTGGCTATTGTTAGCCTACCTAGGGCCAGCTTGAACTCACTTTGTAGCCCAGGTTGGCCTCAAACTCATGATCCTCCTGCTTCAGTCTCCCAAGTGTTGGGATTACAGGCATGTGCCACTGTGCCTGGCTTCATATATATATTTTCCATTAAGTATGTTTCTCTAATGAACCTATAACTTACTGAAATCCTTCTGGAGGGTTCGGATTGCCCACCCGGTAACATGGTACTTGGATTCAAAAGAAAGACAAAGAGAATATTCTGCAGTTGAGGAGCTCTGGAATGACCAGTTGTTCTCTGTGGAACAAAGGCCACAGGTCCAAAAACTCAAGACTTTTATTGGTATCAATCAGGGAGGTAGGTGGGGTCACAGCAGAGCGCCACGGAAAAGAAAATTTACAAGCACTGGCTGTAAGGAGAAACAGAGCAATTCTGTACCAGGCACAAAGACCTTCCAAGATAGCTTGATGCATGCAAGACTGGCACCTTTGTTGCTAGGAAGGTATAATCATATCAAATGGTTGTGTAGGGGCAGGGGAGCTTTCCTTCTGAAACCAAGAACAAGACAAAGACATTCACTATCACCATTCTTGTTTAACATAGCCCTTGAAACACTAGCCAGAACAATTAGGTAAGTGAAAGAAAGAAAGGGATATATATAAAAAAGGAAGAAGTCAAAGCATCATTTTGTGCAGATGACACAGTCTACTTGATTTCCAAAAAACTCTACTCAAAGGCTTGAATAATCAAATTCAGTAATGTAGCAGATATAAAATCAACACACAAAAATCAATAGTATTCCTATATAATTAACTCACTGAGAAACAAATCAAGAAAACAATGCTATTCACAGTAGCATCAAGAAAAATTAAATACTTAGGAATTAACCTACCATGGAAATGAAAGACCTCTGCAACAAAAATCACATCATTCTGAAAAAAGAGACTGAAGAGGACATCAGAATGTGGAAAGATACCCCATGTTCTTGGATAGGCAGAACCAATATTGTCAAAATGGCCATACTTTCAAAACTGGTACACAGATTTAACACAATCCCAATCAAAATACCAACAGCATTCCTCATAGATCTATAGAAAACAATCCAAAAATTCATATGGAACTGGAAGAGACCCAGAATAGCAAAAGCAATTCTGGTAATAATACTAGTGAAAGGAATTACAATTCCATATCTGAAGTTCTATTACATAGTTAGAGTGATTAAAAAAAACTATGGCACTGGCACAAAAACAGAAATGTTAATTAATGGAATGAAACAGAAGATGCAGGAAAAACTGCAGACACATTCAACTATTTGATCTTCAACAAAGGAGCCAAAAACACACACTGGAGGAAAAGCAGCTTCTTTAATAAATGGTGCAGGGAAAATTGGATATCCACATGCACGGGATTGAGTCTAGACCCATATATCTCACCATATACTAAAATAAAAATGGATCAAAAATCTAAATGCTAAAATAGAAACAATCTGCTGGAACATACAATAGGTAAAACTCTTAAAGACAGTGGCACAAAAAACAATACTGAAAATAATACTGAGAATCAATAAATAGGAGCATATAAAATAAAAAGATTCTACACATCAAAGGAACCAACAGAGTGAAGACAACCTACAGAATGGAAAAAAATTTTGCCAGCTATTCTTCCGACAGAGAACTGACATCTAAAATATACAAAGAACTCAGCCAGAAGGATAGACATTTCTGAGAAGAGAAAGTACTGTACAAATGGCCAATAAACACATGAATTTTAAGATGTTCAACATCACTGGTCATTAGAGAAATGTAAATACAACACCACTGAGATCTCATCTTATTCCAGCAAAAATAGCTATCATCAAGAAATTCCAGGTGTGGTGGCGCATGCCTGTAATCCCAGCACTCAGGTAGCTAAGGCAGGAGGATCAGTATAAGCTTGTGGCCAGGCTGGGCTTAACAGTGAGTCCAGGCCAGCCTGAACTACTTAGTGAGACCCTGCCTCAAAAAAAAAAAAAATAAAATTTCTGGATATGGTGGCACATACCTATAATCCTGGAATTTAGGATGCTGAGGCAGGAGGATTTCCATGAGTTAGAGACCAATCTGGGCTACATAATGAGTTCAAGGCCAGTCTGAATTATGTGGCAAGACTATCTCAGAAGAACCCAAAGAACCCAACTACCTAACCAACAACTAAAAATAGAAATTCAACCTTTTTTTATTTGAGATTGGGTCTCACTATGTAGTGCTGGCTGGACTTGAGTTCCCTTGTGTAGTCCAGGGTGGCCTCAAATTCAGGCAATCCTCCTGCCTCAACTTCTTGAGTGCTGAGATTATAGGAGTACCTCACCATGCCCAGCCTAGAATTTCAACTGGACCTAGCTATTCTCCTTTCTTCCTGAAAGGATTATAGTCATCATACTACAGTGATACATGCATACCCATGTTTATTGCAGCAGAATTTACAATGGCTAAATCTTTTTCTATGAGGAGGCTACTGGGAATCAAATTCAAGGCCTCATGCTTGCCAGATGGGGGCTGTACTTGAGCTACATCCTCGGTCCCAATAGCTAAATCTTGAACAGTCTACATGCTTATCAACAGATGAATGGATAAAAAATGCGATATTTACATACAAGGGAGTACTACTCTACCATAAATAATGATACATTTAGGGCATTTATAGGTAAATGGTGGAACTTGAGACCATAATGTTCAGTGAAGTAAATCAGACAATATACACATTGCATGGTTTCTCTTATATGAGAAACTTAAAATATAAATAAAGAACAAAATAGAGCCACCCTGGTAAGTGGCTGTGGTCCGGCAAGGCGCGGCCACCCCAGGGCAAGAAACAGCAGCGTCTCCTGAGATCCGAGCCATGTTGGAACTTAGGGCACTGAGAAACCGAGCAACCAGCTCACCGCCCTGGTAAGTGGCTGTGAGTCTACCAGCACGTGGGCTGAGAATCAAACGTTCCCCCCCGCCCAGCAAATGGGAGCCAGAGATCTGAGCATCTCTTGGGAGGTTGACCATGTGTAATGTAGCAGATAAGGGGGGATTTCCTTATACCATCTCTTTGAAGACAAATATTTTTATCGCCATTTTGCTTTGGCCTGATTAATGGTATTGCTCTATTCAATATTGTTTTGATAAGTTCTATAATATACTGTATGTCCTTTGATTTTTCTATACCTGATTGAAAGAAAAACTATTGTGAAGATAACAAGATATACTATGGTACCTATTACTGTTATCCCGGTAACCTGCTGTGAAGTTCTGTACAAATTTCACTACACTGTCTCAATTGGCTTTATTCCATCCTGTTCTGTTGTATTTTACTACCTTCAAATTAATAGAACATTTTTAAAAAAATGAAACACATTTAACTTGAAAGGAAATTTATAGACTGAAAATCAAAGGAGGGAAAACAATTGCTCCATACAACAGATCAGAAAAAAAGCAAGGGTAACTTGCCCATCCACCACAGAATGGGTAAGAAAGATATGGTATTTTCATACCATGGAAAGCTACCCAGCTATAAAGTAGAATAATCTTGAGGCTCTTGTAGGTAAATGGATGCAACTGGAGATCATGTTCAGGGTGAAACAGCTTGAACTTGTTCAGGTAAACCCTAGCATAAAAAACAGAAGGAGGTAGAGGGATCAAAAAGGCACAATGTATATTATAAAAGTGATAAGGGAGGAAACACTTGGGAGAAGGTAGTGACACCGTTAATTTCTTACTGTCTTGACTTAAACTCTTGTATTGCTTTCACAATTTTGTTAGGCTTGGTTTTGTTCTGTCTTGTTTTGTTAGATTATACTGTGTCAGATGGTATGGGCAGCTATTTTGAACATACTGGGATGTCTTATGGTATTCATGGTTGTTTCCTATTATCTTGTTTTGAAGTCCTATAATGTTTTCATTCATTTGTTTAATCCGTTTTATTCTGTTTTGTTTGATTTTATTATGTGTGATAGTATGGACAACTGTTTTGAAGAAAACGAGGCGTTATAGAAACCATTGTTCATTTCCTATTATCTGGTGTTGAAGTCCTGTAATGCTTTCATTCTTTTGATTGGTTTTATATCATTTTGTTATGTTTGATATTGTTGTGTGTGGGGGCACGGACAACTATTTCTAAGAAAACAAGAGACATTATAGTAACCACTGTTCATTTCCTGTTGTCTTGTTTTGAAGTCCTGTGTTGCTTGCATTGTTCTATTCTGATTTGCTTTGTTCTGTTTTGTTTTGTTTTACTTTTTTTAAAATAAAAAAGATAAAAAAGAACAAAATAAAAGACAGATAATAGGAAATAGGGAGAACTTTTTCAAATGGGGAGGGAAAACAAGGATGGGAGGAGGGGGAAGGGAAAGAATTTAAAAAAGAGAATTAAATAAAAAATAGTTTTTCCAATTAATTAAGTTTATTGGTGCATTTTAGATATACATAATGACCACATTCATCATAGGGAATTTGTACCTGTACATGATCTATCTTTTTTTCCCCATAATTTATCTTGATTGTTTTCTTGTGCTTGCTTTGGCAGCATGCATACTAAAAAAAAAATTCTTTTTTTTCCCACTTCCCTCCCCTTCCTTTGACTCCTTTCCCCCTCCTCATTACAGAAGCTTTGTTTTCATCTTTTCTCACTTTCTTTCTTTTCCCTTCATTCCTTTCCTCTCTCCCCTCCCTAGTTTACCTTCACATTTGAACAAAAACTAGAGGTTTTGCAAGTGGGAAGGGGAAAAAGAATTGGAGGGAGCAGGGAGGGCTGGGAGGGGAAGGAGATAAAAAAGTAAGATTATATATAGGTACAAACTCCTCACAATAAATGTAATCATTATGCAATACAGTGTTGTACTAATAAAAAATTTAAAACAAAACAAAAAACCAACAAACACCTGCTCCCAGAAAAGCTACATTAAAAAAAATTACCCCCCCCCGCCGTTTTGTGTATTTGTTGGGGGAAAAGTCTGTGCAGTGCTCTCATTCTAGGAATGGGGCCAGGTGTGCACTCAGGAGGCTGAGGCAGGAGGATCACCACAAAGTTCCAGGTCAACTGCACTATATAGTGAGACCCTGTCTCAGGAAAAAAAGGAATGGGGAGTTAGCTCCACCTCCTCAATGTGCAAGTGCCTGCAGTAGTTATTTGAAATTCTTTGGCCCAGAGATTTCTGTTCAGTCCAATTTATTGTCTACTGTCATTTTTTTTGTGTGTGTGAGACAAAGTCTCACTATGTAGTATAAACTGGCCTCGAACTCATGATGATCCTTCTGTTTCAGCTTCCTGAGTGCTGGGATTACCGGTGTGCACCATCACACCCCGATAATCACTTACTTATACTCATATGGATGCTCTGATCACTACCTTTACCTTCATCTGTTACCTTGATCTATATGCTTTATCCTTCAGGTTTTTTTAACTTGAGGAGTCACTGGAATTTCTTTCCACTGAGAGCTCTTTTTGTGGGCTCCTGGTTTCCTCTGACATAATTTCAAGTTTTTGTACTGAAGTATTCACTTTTTTTTTTTTTGGTGGGGGGAGGCTGAGACAAGGTTTTACTCTAATTCAGGCTAGCATTGAAGTCAGGGTGATCCTTGCCTCAGTCTCCAAAATGCTGGGATTACAAGTGTGCAACACCACACCCAGCTGTGAAGTTCTTACTTTCTGCTACTTCACGATTATCCTGGCTCATACGATTACTGTTCTTAGTATCAGCTACTTTTTCAGAGCCCTGGTTATATATATATATATATATATATATATATATATATATATATATATGCTTATATTAAGAAGCTAAAAAAATAAAACCCTAAAAATAGATCTTTCATATGATCTAGTTATATCACCTCTTGATACACAACAAGGGGAATTAAAATTAGTATACTATAGGGATACCTGTATAGCCATGTTTATTGTGGCATAATTCACAATAGCCAACATATGGAACCAGTCTAGGTACCTAACAATGGATGAAAGAATAAGGAAAATGTGTTGTGAATATACACAATGGAGTATTATTTAGGTGTAAAGCAGTGTGAAATTATGTCATTTGCAGGAAAATGGGTGGAACTGGATATCTTCATGATGTTAAGTGAAATAAACCAAACTGAGAAAAATATTGTAAATTTTCTCTAAATATGGAAGATATACTGATATACATGTGTGTGTGTATATATATATGTATGTATATGAAGGGCAGTTAGCATTAATCAAAGGAAAGAGAAGGCTGGGGGAAGGGACAGTAATGGGGAGAGATTAAATACATTAGATGTATGTATGAAAATACCACACTGAGATTAAAAATAAACTTTGCTGATTTTTTGAGACAGGGTCTTACTATGTAGTTCAGGCTGGTGTTGAGTTCACTATGTAGCCCAGGCTGACCTTGAACTCATGGTGCTCCTACTGGCTCAGCCCGCCAAGTGTTGGGATTACAAAATGCACCACCTACCTTAGCTAAACTATCACACTGAAACTATTTTTAAAAATAAGCACTAAATTTTTTTTTAAAAAATCATTTATTTCATTTATTCTGTTTCTTTCTTTTCTTCTTTTCAGTCCTAAAGATTGAACACAGGGTATGCAATCTATCATTGATCCATTCGTTCAGCTGTTTTTAAAATTTTAATTTGAGATACGATCTTGCTAAATTCTCAGACTAGCCTTGAACTTGAGATCCTCCTGTGTCAGCCTCTGGAGTGGCTGTAATTACAGGCATGGATTACCACGTGACCTTGGCAATTTTTTAAGTTTTCTTGAACAGATGATGGTACCATATAAAGTTGGTCCTCCATATCCACAGGTGTCCATACTAATGGATTCAACCAACCACAGACAGAAATATTCAATAAAAAATAAACTGTTTCAGTGAAAAGAAAAAAAAAATCTGTGGGTGTTCAGTATAGAAACAGTGTAGCTCAGTGTGAAGGCGCCTGGCTTCAACCCTGGTACTATAAAAACAAAACAGCTAGGTATGGTAGCCAATGCCTATAATACCAACACTCTAGAGGCTGAGGCAGGAGGATCAATGTGCGTTCAAAGCCAGCCTGGGCTACAAGGTGAGAACCTGTCCAAAACATATATAACAAATATTTATATTTGGATTGTACTGTGTACTACTAGGTATAAATAAAATGGAGGTGACAAAGTACACAAGAGAATGTGTACCAGTTATATGCAAATATTACATCACTTTTTATGAGGGCTTTGAGCCACCACAGATTTTGGTATCTGCAGGAGATCATGCAACCAATTTCTTGCAGATACAAAGTGATGGACTGAAATGGAGCAGTTTTTTTTTTTTCTTTTTTGGTTGTTTTTTTTTGGCAGGGGGCAGGTACTGGGTATTGAACTCATGACCTTGCGCTTGCCAGGCAGGTGCTCGTGCCACTGAGCTAAATCCTTGGCTCTAAAATGGAGCACTTTAAAAAGGAACCTTGGGGAGAAAACAATTAAAAAGAAATAAAAATAAGGAACCTCAGGGATATGTAAAGCAGGCAAGGCAGGGAACTGCTGTGTTTTGAACAATAAAGTATGAAATACTATATGGATATTAGAGGCAGCTTGAGGATTGAATCTATAGTTCATGCAAATTTGGGGTTAAAGAATTTGGAAATGAGGAGAACATATTACACAGTTTTCTATTAGTTTACTTTAGAGATACTTTTCTAAAAAACCAGGACTTGAACTCACAACCTTGTACTTGCTGGACATGTGCAGTGCCATTGAGCTCTATCCCCAGCCTTTAGACACATTTTTAAATGTTTATAGGTGTATATGTATGCGCTGGGCATGGAACTTAGGGTCTTCATACTGAACTATATTCCCAACCTTTTTTGTTTGTTTGTTTTGTTGTTTTTGAAATGGGCTCTCAGCAGGTAGTCCAGGTTGGCCTCAAACTCATGGAGAGCCTCCCAATTGCTGGGGTTACAGGCATTTGCCACCTCAACTTTTAACAGACCCTTCCTTCTTTTACCCCAGGCAACCACTAATCTGCTTTCTGTATAGATTCATCCATTCGGTAGAGTTCATATACATGGAATCACACAATATGTGACTTTATGTGTCTGGCTTCTATTTAATTTTTTCCTTTTCTCTGTGAAATAGGCCATAAAACTGGAGGAAATATTGAATAGGGTATTAATATTAGATTCCAATTCTTTTTTTTTGTTAAGGTGGGTAAAACAATTTTTAGCCTTATGAACTCAGATTGAATATAAACCGGAAATTGAATAATACTTTTAAGAATTTTAGGCAATCTCTTGCTCTTACATATCACAGTCTTTGATAAAAATAATAAACAATCTTGGGGTATGGATTTCAAACACCAGGGACCCTAACCTACATTCTCTAAAGCAGGGAGTAAGTTGGAAAAAAGAACTGGGCGGCAACATTCCTGTTTACCAGTGAAAGCCATGTATGGCAGACTTGAATCTAGCGCAGCACATAGGCTCAGTAGCTGAAGGAAGAGATCTGTGAGTGAGAGGGGATGACAGAAGAGACAGTATTAGTGTTTCTGGCTCTGTCATTAAACATTTACTCTTAGCGGTGTAGAACGTAATGCAATGGTAGTATTTGCCCAGCCTGCAGGAGGCCCTGGGTTTGATGTCCAGGACTGTAAACAGACAAACAACAAAACAAAATGGTTAAAAAAGAAAGCTACTATTAATTTGCCTTGTGGTTAAAAATGAGCTTATTAATGGCTATATGAAGAATCACTTATGAAGCTGGGCATGGAGACGTGTACAGTATCTGTAATCCCAGCGTTCACATGGCTAAAGCAAGAGGACGAAGAATTAGATTGGCTAGCCTGGGCTACACACCAAGGTGTTGTCTCAAAAAATCCAAAACAACATGAAAAATAAAAAACAAGAACATTCTTTCCCCTCAGTACAGAGACTGCAAGTATAATCTGAAGGTTTTGAAATATTTATTTGCTTCAAATACTCAGAGAGGAAAGAGTAGGTGGAAGTATACAGACAATAAGATTAATACGAGTTAAACATTTTTCTCATAAGTGAAACTAAAAAAAAAAAAAGAGAGGCCACGAAGCAGAGGCAGTCTAAATCAGATGTGATGGTGTATACCTATAATCCCAGCACTCTAGGGGGCTAAGGCAGGAATGAATCACAACTTTGAGGCCAGCTAAGCAAATGAGTTAATTAGAACTGAAGACCTCTAAAGATGGCTCTCGGGGTCAAATTTATAAGTCTCTAAAATACTTAAAATGACTCATCTGTTTGTGTTACTTGGGACTGAACCCAGGGTCTTTTTTTTTCTTTTTTTTTGGTACTGGGGATCAAACTCACAACCTTGCACTTGCCAGGCAGGCACTTAAGCCACTGAGCTAAATCCCCAGCCCTGAACCCAGGGTCTTCATACTGAGCTATATTCTCAGTCTTTTTTTAGTTTTTATTTTCAGACAGGGTCTCACTATATCACTAAATTGCCCATACTAGTCTCAAACTTTTAATCTTCCTGCCTCAGCCTCCCACAGTGCTGGGATTACAGGCATGTGCTTTTGTGGCCTGGCTAAAAGCAACTTTTTTTACTATGGAATTTTTTTTTTAAGAGTAGAATATATTTATTGAGAGAAAGCTTCTGTCTGAAGAGAGACAGAAGGGATCCCGAGTGGGTTGCCTTATTATAAAAAATTTTGAAAAGACATAAAATGTAAAGAACAACATAAGGAACTCTCTCAAGTACCAATCAGCACACTTCAATGTATTTCCATTCTTAAAGACTTTCTCCCCTCACTCCCATTATTTTGGGGCAGATCCTAAACATTATGTAAAATACATTCTAATGAAATCTTTTGGACAGAGGTAGTCTATGAATAGTAGATCAAATAAAATCAATCTTTCCACTTTTTCTGAATATCTTCTTGTAAACACTGTCACTAAAGCAGTGAAGCAAGTTGGATCAGCATTATAGAATACGAAGCCAAATGTTGAATGAACCCAGTTATATTCATTTATAAAAGATCTACCATTAATGAAAATTTGTAATCTTCCAGTACAATGTGTTGTATCACTACTGGCCAACTGCTGTGTAAGTTACCCCTGGACTCTGGCAGCTGGAAAGAAGAAACATTTACTATCCCATGGCTTTTGTGAGTAGAGAATCCTGGAGTTGCTTAGTTAGAAAACTCTGGCCCAGGGTGTGCTACCAATTGAAATGCTGGTTGGAGCTACAGTCATTTCAAGGTTCAACTTTGGGAGCACGTACTCTCAAGACTCACCCATAGGGTTGCCTGGTGACATGGCAGCTTGTTTTCCAAGGGTAAACAAATGGTCTTAACCTTTTGTTTTGTTTTGTTTTGTTTTGTGTTTCTGAAACAGGATCTGGCTTGTAGTGCAGGCTGTAGCCCAGGCTGGCCTTGAAGTCTTGGTGATCCTCTTGTCTCAGCCTCCTAAGTGCTGGGATTACAGGCATGTGCCATCTCATGTGGCTCACAAGTTTTTTTTTACAATCTCATTTTGTTAGCGATATTGTCACTTTTGATGTACTCTGTGTAACAGAAAAGAGTCAGTAAGTTCATTAGCATTCGGTATGTGGGAACTATAAAAAGACATAAATTCTAGTACATTGAGCATGGTGGTACTTGCTTATAATATTAGTACTGAGGAGGCTGAGGCAGGAGGCTCACCACAAGTTTGAGGTCAACCTTGGCTAAATGTTAAGTTCAAGACCAGCCTAAAGTATGTAGAGAAAGCCTGTCTCAGAAAACCAAGAAAAAACAAAACAAAACAAGACAAAATCGGAGACATAAACATGAGGAGGCAAGGACTGTTGTATGAGATGCTATGTATCACGTGTGCTTACTATTAGAGAACTGTTTTAATACTTACAGCGTATTGTAAATTAATAAATGTCTTACTTCTTATGAATATCATTCTACCCTACAGATGAGAAAAAGTAATTTGCCTAAGAATGGAGACTGATTTATGCTAGTCGTTCATTTTGCATATGCATGTGTGTGAGTATGTGCAGTGCTAGGTATCAACTTGTGTGCACTGCACATGCCAGTTAAGTGCTGTCTACCACTGAGCCACACCTATCTCCTTAACACTCCTTTTTTTTTTTGGCGACAGGGTCTCATTATGTAATGCAGGTTGGCTTTGAACTCACTTATATGTACTCACTTACATGTATCACTCATGTACATGAGGGTACATGAGTGATCTTTGCACTTCAGCCTCTTGAGTGCTGGGATTACAGGTGTGTGCCACCACACCTGGCTAAAGCAGTACAAAATATTAAAGAGTTTCTCAAATCCTGAATTGCAAAATGAGAAAAATCAATCAAATGGATACTGCCTTCTTCCATATTTTTCAACAGTGTAAGAAACAGAGAGAGAGGAATTCTCAACCTTGAGAGTTAATGATATGTACCCACTAAGCTATCTTGTTCACTTCAATTTGTGGGTGTTCATCTGTGATACTGGGAATTGTGGCACATAC
>PVJX010036229.1:0-17711 GCA_004027295.1 Dolichotis patagonum
AGTTCCCTTTCCTTGTAAATACTTAACCTGTTTTGCGTTTAATATGGATTAAGCTTGTTAAAATGTACTGTAGTATTTTCTGAACTTTTTTTCTTGGATTATGTACATGTGAGACCATGCCTAGTTGAGTGTCTTACTTTTATGATACTCCTTTTTTATTAGTGTGTGCTTATAATATATACATTTGTCCTGTGGAATTAGCATATATATTTTGCAATTTTTTTCTTTGTTCCCTTTCAGTTTTTTTTTTTTTTTTTTTTTTTTTTTTTTTTTTTTTTTTTTTTTTTTTTTTTGGTACCGGAGATCAAACTCACAACCTCGTGCTTGCCAGGCAGGCACTTAAGCCACTGAGCTAAATCCCCGGCCCACCCTTTCAGTTTTTTGTTTGTTTGTTTGTATTGGTGCTGGGGATGGAACTCGAAACCTTGCTTGCCAGGCAGGTGCTTGTACAGTTGAGCTGAATGCCCAGCCCATGTATTGCATATTAGCAGCATTTCATCTTAAGCGATATATTAATAGTTTCCAGGAATCATTGGAAATCCTCAGTAAGCTGAATGTGTGTAGGGAGCTTTAATGTGGTCCTGCAATTATTTGATAGTTTCTTTGATTTTCTAGCATCTGCCTTGTTTTAGTATCTGATCTAGCCCGCGGATCAATCCGTGAGTCTTTTTTTTTTTTTTTTTTTGGTACCAGAGATCGAACTCATGACCTCGCGCTTGCCAGGGAGGCGCTTAAGCCACTGAGCTAAATCCCCAGCCCTAACCCATGGGTCTCACCTGGATGGAGAACGGGGATGGGGGGACAGGGCAAGAGGAGAGAGAGACAAGACAAGTAGAAGAGTTCCAGTCAAGTCTCGTTTATTGAGGAAGTGTCTTCAGCTTATATGGAGGTCGGATCATGGGTAATGGTGGCAGACGCACAGGATCATGGGTAATGTAGGCAGATGCACAGGATCATGGGTAATGTAGGCAGACGCACAGGATCATGGGTAATGTAGGCAGACGCACAGGATCATGGGTAATGTAGGCAGACGCACAGGATCATGGGTAATGTAGGCAGATGCACCAAATGCCCACAGCGGGGCGAGATGGGGTGGCAGCAGTGAGGCAATCACGCTGCTCCCTACATCTCCTCCCTTATCATATTATAAGATCAGGAGTATGGCAGGCCTTGTGAGGACAGCGCCTGTCTTAGGTCAAGGACTTTTTATATGAACCCAACCAGGCCTTACCCGTCATGGGCCTGCAGGACAGCAGCTGGTCCTGTGCCTGTCTTAGGCGGCCGGTGGTGTAACATATATGTCCTAGTTGCCCGTCTCTGGCTGCCTGTCCAGTGCCTCAGGGCAGTTGGCCCTCATCATCGTATGGGCCATTTGCAGGGTTACTTCCCAATAGGTTTGTTGATCTGCCATCTCCAGTTGGTGATAATGTACCTGAATGGGCTTTGCCATAAATGCGTCTATCCTGTTGTTAATGAGCATCATGATCCTTTGGAAAATGCAAGGGCCTACGGTGAGGAGCAACAGTAGGGCAGCTAGGGGTCTTAGAAGGGGCACTATGTAGGGAAAAAGGCCCCCCCACATGGAGGAGAAATGGCTGGTAGCCATTTGTTGTCGACGTTGTTTGAGTTGATCTTCTATTTCTTGGAGTTTGCCACGTACGACGCCGGACTGGTTGACATAAAAGCAGCACTTTTCCTGTAAGGCAAGACAGATTCCCCCATTCTGCCGTGAGTAGGTCTAGCCCTCGTCTATTTTGTAGGACGACCTCTGCCAAGGAGTCTAGTTGATTTTGGAGAGTCTGTATAGTAAAGGATAAGGCTTGAACATCTTCAGACAGCTGGTTAGATAAGTCAGAATATTTATCTAGGGCAACGGCAAGGCTAGCAGTTCCTGTGGCTATAGCGCCAGTGAGGCCCATTCCCACCAAAAGCGGGATTAGCATTACTGCTCTTTTTGGGCGGCCAGCAACGTAATCAAATGTTGGCACCGGGACAGGTTGGTCACCTGGGACAATATCTATGTCGGGCAGGAGGGAAGTGGTCATGCATGTACCTGTCCAGTTGGATGGAAGATAAGTATAGGCTCTATTATTACCGCAGACAAAAGTGTGTCCTGTCGGGGGGGCACAGGAGGCCTATATGATTGACAAATGAGACATAGGCGGCGGACAGGAGATGGCCCATATCTATAAGGATAGAATCATTTTGAAGAGAGCCCTGTAGGCAGGTAATGGATATGTTAGGTGTTATCAATGGCTGGACCAGAAATGATTGGGAAGGTCTACAGGTGAGATTATGTGGGTCATGAAGGGGGTCAATCGTTGAGTTGGAGGGGATGGCTAAGGGCATAGGAGTGCCTAAGGCCATACATAACCAGCAATCTTGTGCTAAAGCAGGGTTAGTGAGGTTAAGTATATGGTGAGTGGCTGAAAGGATATCATAAGTTTGTGGGTCGAAATTTACGCCACGTGATTTGGGGAGAGCTAATGGGTGGTAGTTGACTTTTGGGAACATATTGTCTTCGATTTCCTTTAAACTTTTTTCAACGTAAAGTCCTCTTATCTTGTCCTGAGGTCCTCCCCCATCAGAGATATGGACAGGTGCCACTCTGGACCAACATATGGGTGCCCCTATATTACCTTTACATCCTGCTAGAGAATATGGGGAGCGACCAATGATCTTGGGGTTAGTGTTCCAATCGGAGGCATATTGGGGTGTCAGAGTTTTGGTAAGGGTGGCTGTGAAATAAATTTTGTTATTTGGTCCGGCACACTCAGAAACCATTGTGTAACATGAAGAATGTACAGCCGCCATATAGGAATTGCAAGAGCAGTTTGGTCTGGCATTTGGATCTATAGGCTTTACTTGAGGCTTTGGCGCACATTGCCAGACTCCTGTTAGGCCAGAATCAGCAACCCCTGTAACAAATACTAAGTAGGCTGCATTTGTGCTGCAATCAACTGTACTATGGATTTTGGGCAATGCCTGGCAAAATGGCCTATTTGGTCACATTTGAAACATTTGCCATTATTGGTTTTTCCTCCTTGTTTGTGTGTAAGAAGAACCTCCTTTACAGCTGCAGCCATAGCTAAGCCTTGATGATAGGCGGGGCCTATGTCAGCGCACAGGCGAATGTAGCCTGAGAGGTCCTCTTTCTTTTTGTGTGGCCTGATTGCGGCTTGGCAGTGGATGTTGCATTTTCATAAGCTAATTGTTTAACTAAGGTGGAATTATTTTCTGAGGAGTCAAAGAGGCACTCAGCTGCCTGTAAGAGGCGATCAACAAAATCGGAGAAGGGCTCTTCCGGTTTTTGTTTAATTTGAGTAAGGGAAGAGGCAACTTTTCCACCAGAAGGGAGCTTTCTCCAAGCCCTGCAAGCGGCTGTATTGATCTGTGCAAAAAGGCCAGGATCATACTGCATTTGGACCTCTTTTGTATTAAAATCTCCAGTTCCCACTAACATGGGAAGGGTCCAGGGATTTTGTCTAGCGGCATTATCTCTAGCTATGGCTTTACATTGATCTATAAATTTAGATTTCCAAAGTAAATAGTTGCCCCCAGAAAGAGTGGCTTTAGCTAAGTCTTTCCATTCATTTGGGATAATCCAACCTTGAGTCATGGAGTCTAAAACAGCAAGGGTAAAAGTGGCTGTGGGACCATATTGAGTGACTGCTGTTTTTAATTCTTTTAAGGCAGTTACTGTAAATGGTGTATGGGTACTGATGACCTGTGGGGCTGGCAGCGCGGCGGGCGGTGCAGCGCCATCTTGTGCAGCGCCATTTTGTGGGGGTAATGTTGTTTCTGTTACTGGGAACGCCATTGTGAGAATGCCAGGTGGCAGACCAGATGCAGGCGCCATTTTGGGGACAGAATTAGGGGGGCCCATCCGTAAAGTTTGAAGTTGTAAGATGAGCCTTTGTTTTTCCTGTTCAAGTTGAACTTGTTGTTGTAAATCATGAATCTCAGTTTCCAGGTCGAGAAGGGCAGAAGATGGGCCGGGCATCCTCTGAAGGCCGGGAGGCAGTTTAATCACAACAGGAGCCACAACAGGGGGGGAATGGTACTGAGCTGCGACTTCTGCCAATTGTGACCTATCAACTTCCTGGAAATCGGAAAGGTCAGGATATATAGGCCGATATGGGGGAGGGAGCATAGTGGCGCCATTTTGGGAGTCCTCGTGTACTGCAGGAGGAGGAAGTGGCGGTAAGTCACCATCTTGAAGGGGCTCCGGGATATCAAGAATTAGTGAACCAGGGTGACTGGGCTCACTGGATGTGTCTGATGGTGGCTTTGGGGTAGGATTGCGGGAGGAGCACAATGCAGCTTCCCCTTGAGTAAGTGTTTCATCAATTTGGGGGTCTGCGTGACGTTGGGTCAGCAGTGCAGAAATTAAAGTCCAGTATGCAAAAGTGGTTACCGGGATTTTTTCAGGACCAAAAACTCTATAGTAGTCCTTTAAAGCATCTCCTACTCTCTCCCATCTTTTTGTGTCAAGGGAGCCCTCCAGAGGGAAGCAGGGGCACACTTTGTGTATAAACTGAAAGTATTGTAATAAATCTTTTGTTTTAACCTTTATCCCTCTCACCTTGAGGGCCTTACTGAGGCCGCTCACAAACAATTCGTGCTCACTAATGCTTGACCCATGTCGAGGGGGAAGGGGAAGTGGATTCCGTTCACTTACCGTGATTCGGGCAAGATGTCAGGCGGCCATCTGTGCAGATCACAGGGACGGAGTCCCAGAAAAATCACCGCGGTTTCTCACGAATGGTCCCGTGTTGGATCCCCCATACCGGGGGGCCCCACATTGGGTGCCACTTGATCCGGCCCGCGGATCAATCCGTGGGTCTCATCGGGAGGGGGAACGGGGATGGGGGGACAGGGCAAGAGGAGAGAGAGACAGAGACAAGTTGAGGAGTTCCAATCAAGTCTCATTTATTGAGGAAGTGTCCAGCTTATATGGAGGTGGGATCAGGTAGGAGAGGATCATGGGTAATGTAGGCAGACACACAGGATCATGGGTAATGTAGGCAAACGCACAGGATCATGGGTAGTGTAGGAGACGCACCAACCACAGGAGGGCGAGATGGGGTGGCAGCAGTGAGGCAATCACGCCGCTCCCTACAAGTATCTTATTTGAAAATTTCTATAGGTGCAAGACTTTCTCTATAGGGTAAAATTCAATAAATGTTAATTTTGTTGCATTTTTAGGTCTCTGAGTATATTGTCTTTGTTAGGCACAGTGGTGTGCACCTGTATTAACAGGAAGCAGAAAACAATGCAAGGTCAGATGACATGACCTGCCAGGGCCACAGAAGGGGCACCCTTTTACAAACATTGAAAAATCCATGACATTCATAATTATTTTTCATTTTCATGTTGTGTTTTGCTATTTTCCCTTTCTGCTTATAACCATTCATTATGTTTTCTCATTTTCAATGCATTTAATCCTCTTTCTTTGAATACTGGTTGCATATTTTTGATGAAGCTAAGCATATCCTGCTGTATAGAGAAATAAACATATTTGCCAAACTTTAGGATTTCATGCAAAACTTATCATCTAATTCTAAATGTCTAAATCAGTTTCTCTATTTGCTATTGAAATGCTACATGAGTTACACTCAACCACCTTATCTTTGATACAGGGGCCAAACATGCTCGCTGGAAGAACGACAGTCTCTTCAACAAATGGTGCAGCAAAAATTGGCTCTCCATATGCAGAAGACTAAAACTAGACCCATGCCTATCACCATGTGCTAAACCAAAATCTAAATGGATGAAAGATCTAAATATTAAGACAAACACTAAATCTGTTGGGAGACAAAGTACGTAAAAATCTTGAAGATATAGGGGTAGGTAGAGAATTCATAAGAATCAAACCACACGGGAAATACTTCCCAGGATCAATAACTGGGACCACATCTTATTAAAGAGTTTCTCCATGTTAAGAGATTTCCAGCAGAGTGAAAAGAAAACCCACAAATTGGGAAAAAATCTTCATGGACTGTCCCTCAAGACAAAGGACTTCTGTCTAGAACTTATAAAGAATTTTAAAAAATCAGACCCTCGAAATTCAAAGACCCAATCCAAAAATGGGCATCTGAAATGAATACACAGTTCTCAGATGAAGAAATATGAATGGCAAACAAATACATGAAAAAATGTTCATCATCATTATTCATTAGAGAAATGCAAATTAAAACCACAATGAGATTCCATTTCACCTCAGAAATAATGGCCAGGATAAACAAACTACCAACAAGAAATGCTGGAGAGGCTGTGGGGAAAAAAGAACTCTTCTGCACTGTTGGTGGGTGTGCAGACTGGTGCAACCACTGTGGAGGTCAGTCTGGAGATTCCTCAAAAAGCTGGGTTTGGAAGTTCCATTTGACCCAACTATACCACTTCTGGTTATATTCCCAGAAGAACTGAAAACATCATACCACAATGATATATGTGCACCCATATTTATAGCAGCACAATTTGTAATAGTCAAATCTTGGAAACAACCTAAGTGCCCATCAACTGAGGAATGGATAAAAAAGTTGTGGTATTTTTATACAACACAGTACTACTCAGCTATGAAGAATGATCACATTGAGATATTTATAAATAAATGACACAACTTGAGACCATACTTACAAGCGAAATAAACCAACCTCACATGTATAAATACCATATAGTCTCCCTAGTATGAGAGTTGGTAAGAGTATATAAGATTTTATGGTAATCATGATTTCCCATCTCATAGCTTTGAAGCCTTTCAATGTTTTCATTCATCAGTTGGAATAGTTTTATTCTGTTTGGTTTGACTTTATTATGTGTGATGGTATCAACAGCTCTTTTGAAGAAAACAAAACATTGTGGCAGCCATTGCTGATTGAATATCATCTTGCTTTGAAGTCCTACCATGCTTCTACTCTGCTATTACCATTGGGTCTATCATGTTGTGTTGTATTGGGATTTTAATATATGTGACAGTATAAACAAAATTTTTTATCGAAACTGAGATATTATAGTAGCCATTGATAATTCTCTGTTATTTGGTTCAGAATGCCCTGTAATTCTTTCATTCTTTTGAATGGTTTTGTACTATTTTGTTATGTTTGATATTATTGTATTTGAAACTCTGCTGAACTATAGCAGAGAAAGAGATATTTTGATAGCTGCTGTTAATGTCCGGTTGTCTTGTTGTAAAGTTCTGTGTTGCTTATGTTGTTCTGTTCTGATGTGCTTTGTTCTGCCCTCTTTTGTTTTTTATCTCTTTAAAATAAAAAAAAGAAATACTACATGAGTTAATAGTGTATTTGTTACAAAAGCACATGGGTGGAGTGGAACAGTAGTTCATTGATGAAGCACAGGTTGCATGATTAAGGTTCTGGATTTCTTCCACCTCACATGTATGGAAAAAATGCATGAGATATGTACAGGGGATAAGAGTTGACTGTTGATATTTTGTGAACTTTCTGAATGTATCTAATATGTCTGAATATTAAGTGCATTAGAAGAAACAATGAAGTCTTTGCATTTCTTTTTTTTTTGTCTTTGCATTTCTGAAGTGCTAAAATTTGCAACATGAATCATCTACTTATATACTGAGGTAAATATTTTAACATATAATCTTCCATTTTTCCTTTGTAGTACTTCTATTCCAAACAACATCAACTTTGTGCCAGTTGCGTAGCAAAACTCATGCAAAGTTTGCCAATGTTAACACTGAAATTGTGATTCTCTTGCTTTAGATATTTTAGAAACTGTTCGTAAATGTATAGGACCATTCCCAGCTCCCTACATTTCCTATATATTAGAAAGTTTGGTGTCTGAAGTGAATAACAATATTATTAATATAAAATAAATGTAAGTCAGTACAGTCTTAAGTCATTAAGAAAAGAAAGGCCCTCAGGGAAGGCATTTTATAAAGCAACCCAATTCGAGAATAGGTTTGCTAGAACACATGCGCTGTGTGGTGTGTGTAATCCAGTCTTGCTCCCTGTCCACCAAGACTCCAGCTGCATGCCCCTTCCTGTTGTCAGTGTGAATAACCCCAACTAGTTGCCACATTCTAGCTGAAGCCCTGGATGCAGTCTATCACCATGGTGGATGCCAAGACATGTTTTCCAAATAGACACTGGAAAAGCTTGTAAGGTCTGGCGAGTTGTTCAGTGGCACACAGTGAGGCTGCCATGTGAGCTGTGCCACATCCTAAGTTTTCACCATTGTGTCTCCTTCTGGTTTGGATCCCAGTGGACACAACAGCCACACTTGTTCAGGACGATGGCGCCTGACCTCAGTGCATCCTCTTTGGCTTCCTGGCCTCCCTGTGGCAGCTGTGCCAGCACTCCTTGTGCTGTCCCTGCTGCTGCACCTGTTCACGGTGCTGGGGAATCCGCTAGTGAGGTGTTGTCTTCAGTGAGTGCCTACCACACACAGCCTTGCACTTATGGTCTCCTTTCCCCATTTCTAAAATGATACTCAGTGTGACAGTTAGTGTGTTTCTTTGCTTCTCAAAGTTATCAAAACTTACCTACCTAGTCTGCCTCCACTGCTGTGTCACATGGTGACACAAGCTAATCACGTATTCTTCAGCTTTTGCTACACTCAGCCTTCTTCCTGGTTATAGAGTGAACTCACTATGTGGACATTTTTATACACTGTGTTACATTACGTGAATTGGCCCTGTGACCATGACTAGCTTGGGGCTTTGTCCTGGGATTTTGTTATGGTTTCAATCTAGACGTCCCCCCATAGCCTCATGTGGCTATAGGTGGGATGTCTGTGGGGTGCCTCACTCACGGGTGTGATACTGGATTTGTCCTCTCGTGGGCTTAAGCTGGGTGTGACGTTGGGGGTAAAGCCTGGTGGGAAGGGGTGTGTCACTGTGAGTGTGGTTTCAAAGGCTGTGTATATACATCCCTCCTGCATCGATGGCTCACTGCTTCCCAACGCCATGGTATGAGCAAGCTTCCTGTGTGAAATCCCTGTCTCCAAAGACACACCACCTGGGAGTGCAGGGAGCCAGCCAACGAGGGGCGAGCCTCTCCTTCCTTAATGTTGAGTGTAGGCTCTGTATTGTCTCTGCAGTGAGAAAAATTAACCTAGAGATATTCGATTTACATGAGAGCCCATTGAAGACTCTTCCTTATCTGTGGTCTGTTCATCATTCTCTCTACCCGTAATGCAGAGCCCTTCAGAGTGGATTTTGAAATTCTGTGCCTTAAAGAAGCTAGCACATTTGAAGCTGTATTTGGTACTGAAAAAATATTTTTCTTTCAGTTTTCCAGTCATTATTAATGTCTGTTAAGTTTTGCAAAATCTTGGTGATCAGTACACTTCATATATATTTTAAGTATATCCATCCCCCCATTTCTCTCTCTTATGCCACCTTTCTTGTCACTGAACCATACCGTACATAACATTGCTGCCTGAAGCCAATTTCACTGTTTCAGGCCTTCTCTACAAAAACCTGTAATTTTTATTAGCTTCCCAAATAATCATTCACAAATTTAGCTTAGTGTTCTACTAAGAACTCAATGAATACAGGCTGACTTTCCAAAATACTGGCTAACTGGAATCAAAGAACAAAGAGATCAATTCTATGAGTCATAAGTTTGGAAAACAAGACACTTTCTTTGATCCCTCACAGTAATTCATCAGATACTTACCTGCCCTTTCTCACTTAGATTCAGGCTCCATCTATAACCCATGCTTTAGTTTATTTATATAAGTAAACCTGGGTTTAACCAGCAGGAGAAGCGCTGTTCCCATTCCACTGTTGCTTTAGCACTGAATTCCAGTGCAGTCTATTACTACCCATGTCAGAGTGCAAATGGATGGAAAATAAATGTTTAATGACCAAGACATGAAGTAAACCTTTGGAAAACTCATCTTGTATGTGCATCATATGAGTAGAATTGACATAGTTCGTGTTGTGACTCTCACTGTTTTTCCTGGAAATACGTATCTGTTGATTCAGGAGGCAGTGAGCTTTGAGGATGTGGCTCTGTACTTCACCAAGGAGGAGTGGATTTTGCTGGATCCATCCCAAAAGAAGCTCTACAGAGGTGATGTGGGAAACCTTTAAGAACTTGGCAGCCCTAGGTAAGCAAGATACCATTTTCTCATTTATGCACTCAGAGAGCATTGGATGGTGCTCACCAGTGCAGTTTCATTCATGGGAAGATGAAAACGTTGTGATATATGTTCCAGGCCTGGTGACATCTTACCATGAATCTAACTGGAATCTGTTTTTCATGTATGTGGTAAGTCATCATTATATTTTTGTTTCTACCTTTTAGGAAGAAACTCAGATAACCAGTGCATTGAAGATGAGAATCAAAATTGCAGAAAAATCCCAAGGTAATTTGCATTCATGAGAAGAATGTGCCTCAAGTGTCAGAGTATTAAACCCAAGCAGACTGGGAAGGGAATTTAGCTCAGTGGCTTAGGCACCTGCCTGGCAAGTGTAAGTTTATGAGTTGGATCCCCAGTCAAAAAACAAACAAACAAACCAACCAAGAAAACCTTAACAACAGCCAAGATGGTTTCCTAAGATGCACTGAATAAAGCCAAGAAAACCAAAGAGGAAGACTATGTTCAAACATTTTAATCTCACAAAATTTCTCCAATAACTTAAGTATGTTGAACATCTCTTGTCTGACAACTGATTATTTGAAATATTCTAATATATGAAATGTAAGTGGTGCAGATATTGTGTCAGAAGGAAGATCTTTGATATATTGTGAAACACCCAGGCATGGTAGCACCTACAATAGTTCCTATACTTGGGAAGATGTTGAAAGAAAATTGCTGCAAATTCCGGGTCAACTGGCTCACAGTTCAAAGCTAGCTGGTATTATAGTGATATCCTGTCTCAAAAACTAAGAGCAAGTGAATTATGTTCCATGCTCTAAATTAAAGATATGTTCAAAGCAATTGCACTCTTGCACCGGGGACAGTATTATGTAAAACAAGTTTTGTGCACACACTAAGCAGTAACTTCTAATTATACATACATGTGTTTTTAAAAGTCTACTTATGTCAGAGAAATTATGTAAGATACTGTAAATGCTTCCATGTGATATACATATGTAGTATTTGAAAATTTTGGATTTATGGATGTGTTTAAAATCCATGTGACTGTCACTGTTTTGATCACTTTTAAAGCGGTCCTCCAAAGCACACAGTCCATTCCTATGTCAAAATATCAGAAGACACCTTCCCATGTTATGGGAAGGCCTGTCAGTGTGGTACAACATGTATGTAAATCTTTATAGAGCTTTCACCAAAAAAGAAAATTACACATTGCTTTATTCAGCTATACTTTTACCGTGTACATTCACCTGAATGTTAAATAATCATATTACACTCATGTATTAGCACCTGTTTTTAGCAGCACCACTTTAAAAAGCTAAGCTCTGAGAAAAGCCTAAATGCCCATTCACAGAAGAGTTAATCAAGGAAATATGGGATAGCCAGGGCATAAATGGACATGCTTGGAATTCTAGCACTCTGGGAAGTTGAGACAAAAGATAATGCATTGAAATTGAGCCTGGGAAACTTAATTATTGATGAGGCTGTTTCAAAATAAAAGTAAAAGGTCCTTATATCGATCTGAGTACTAAACCCTGGTTCAGTTTCAAGCACTAAAAATCATTCCGTGTGTACACATAATGGCCTGGTATCATCCACAAAAGAATAAAGTGATAGGGCTGGGGATTTAGCTGAGCAGCATAAGTATCTGCCTGACAAATGCGTAGTCATGAGTTTGATCACTGGCACAAAAATAAATAAATAAAGTCATTTGCCAAAATATACATAGATCTAGGACACATAATATTAGATTAAGTCCAAGAGAAATTTGATTGTGACAAGTTATATTTTGCATGCAAATACCAGCTCTTGAATTAAGGAGCAAACAGAGATGATGAGAACGGGAGAGGCAGACATTGTGGAGGTGGGAAAGAGGCTCAGTGGAAAGGGAGGGCTTGGAGTCATGAAAGAAAAGGTATCAAAGATCATCAGTCAATGGAATATGTCTCATCCAGATATGTTCTGCTTCCTCCAAATGAAAGTGTGTCCTGTGCAGTCAACCTTTCAACCAGGTTGATTACAGACTCTCAAATAAATCCTATTTTTTGGGTAAAGGCTATCTCCAAGCCATTAAACAGAGTCTACGGTAAGTAGATGATTAAATATCCAGGGGCATCCAAGGAAATCTCCTCATGGTGAATTATTAATAAAAGACACTGTTAAATGTGATTGTTTTGTTACCCTTCCCTTTTCAGAAGTGAAGATGTACGGCAAACCTGTCAATATAAATTATGTTGCTAATTTCAAGAAATAATTTCTCAGACTCCAGATACAAATATGCACATGACAGTTGCAGTAATACAACCAGGTGGAAGCCTGTCTTCTACAAAGCCCCAGCCTGGTCATTCGTCAGGTGATGGGCCCAACTTGGCTGACACTGGACTCAAACCAAAGGAGCAGCATGGATATCAAGAGAAGCTGTCTCCCTGTAACAAACATGGGAAAACCTGCACAAAACTCCAGTCTTTTCAGAAACATGCAAAGTCAACTCCTGAGGAAAATCTCCATGAATATATGCCATGTGCAAAGTCCTACTCTGATTGCACTGAAGAAACTACCATTAAAGAGAAACCTGGTGTGAAATCATCCATTTTATTCACCAATAGGCAAACTGGCAAAAGAAGTCACAGAGAAGTGAATATGTATATATGTGTAACACATAAAAAAGGTTTCAGTTCTCTCCATGATACTCAGGCACATCATAAAACCCACTCTGGAGAAAAAACTGATGCGCATAAACAAGATGGAAAATCCTACACTAAAAATTCATTGGATAATCTTGAAAGAACTCACACTGGCGATAAACCCTATGTATGTAAACAACTTTGGAAATCTTTCAGTAGGAAAGATAGTTTGCAAAAGCATGAAAGGAATCACAGTGTAAAGAAAGCCTATATTTGTAAACAGTGTGGAAAAGCTTTCACCACACAGTTCTATGGCAAACTACATGAAAGAATTCACACCGGAGAAAGACCTATGTATGCAAACAATGTGGGAAAGCTTTTAGCACAGAAAGTTATTTTCAAGTACATGCAAGGATTCACACTGCAGAGAAACCTCATGTATGTAAGCAGTGTGGAAAAGCTTTCATCACACACAGTCAGATTCGTGCACATGAAAGGACTCACTGGGGAGAAACACTATGTGTGTAAGCAATGTGGCAAAGCCTTTAGCAGAAAAATTATTTGTCAAAATCATGAAAGGACTCACACCACACAGAATCCCTATGTATGTAAGCAATGTGGGAAAGCTTTTAGCAGAAAAGATGGTTTGCAAATACATGAAAGAACTCACACTGGGGAGAAACCCCATGTTTGTAAGCAATGTGGAAAAGCTTTCAGCATACACACTCATATTATGAGTACATAAAAGAACTCACAATACAGAGAAACCATATGTCTGTACGCAATGTGGGAAAGCTTGTAACAGAAAAGATAGATGGCAAAACCATGAAAGGAGTCACACTGCTGAGAAACTATATTTGTATGTACTGTGGGAAAGCTTTCAGTACACTTGCTGAATGTGAAATACATAAAAGAAGTCACACTGCTGAGATACCTTATGTAGGCAAGGAATGTGGGAAAGCTTTTAGAACAAAAAGTTATTGTCAAGTTCATGAAAAGAGTCACAGTGCAGAGAAAGCCTATACATGTAAGCAGTGTGGAAAAGGTTCCAGGACACGGGCTTATTGTGAAAAACATGAAAGATATCACTGTGGGGATAAATCTTTTGTGTGTAAGCAATACGGGAAAGCTTTTAGCACAAAAAGTTACTGTAAAGTACATGAAAGAATTCACACTGCAGAGAAACTCTACATATGTAAGCAGTGTGGGAAAGCTTTTGTTACATACAGTCGTATTCGTGTACATCAAAGGACTCACACTGGGGAGAAACCCTATGTATGGAAGCAATGTGGGAAAGCTTTCACCACACGCACTCATCTTAGAGTACATGAAAGGATTCACACTACAGAGAAACCATATGTATGTAAGAAGTGCGGAAAAGCTTTTAGCAGAAAAGATAGCTGTCAAAACCATGAACTCAATCATACTGCAGTAAAACCATATGTATGTAAGCAATGTGGGAGATCTTTTGGCATAAAAAGGAATTGTCAAGTACATGAAAGGATTCATACTGCAGGGAAACCTTATGTATGTAAGCAATGTGGGAAAGCCTTTAGCAGAAAAGAGAGATGGCGAGACCAGTCACAATGCAGAGAATACCTATATATGTAAGCACTGTGGGAAAGCTTTCAGCAGAAAAGATACTTGGCAAAAACATGAGAAGACTCACTGTAGTGAAAGCTTGTTAATGTAAGCAGTGTGGAAAATCTTTCAGCACGTGCTTATTGTGAAATTCATGAACAAAATTATGATCGGTAGAAACTTTGCTAGCAATTTGGGAAAGCTTTTAGGAAAAGAAGTTATTCTAAACTATATTAATGGTTTCACATTGGTTTCTAAGTATTTAAGCAATGTGGGAAAGCTAGCAAAATACATTACTGTCAAGTACATGAAAAACCTCACTGCAGAGAAATCCTATGAATGTAAGCAAAAAAGAAAACCTAGCACGTACGGTCATTGTCTAGCTCATAAGAGGGCTCTGCTATGTATGTAAGCAGTGTGAGAATACAGTCAGTACAGAGAACGATTATCAAATACCTGAAAAGTCTCATTTGGGAGAAAGACTAAACAAGCAAAAGGCTTCCCTTTAGTAAACACCATGGACATTCAAAAGGGAGAGTAAAATCTGAGCATATAAAGTGATTTATCCTGACATGCATAGATGGAGTAGAACCTTTTCTTGTAAACAGTAAAGCCTGTTTTAGTCCAACTTGTATCATTAAGTATATGAAAGAGTTCATAGTAAAGAAGCTCAGAACATGTGTGAACTATGCCTACATTGTTTTACTCAACTGAGATAAAACATGAAAGAATTCAAATGAAATTATTTATGTCCTTCCATTCTTCCAAATAGCCTTGAAATACATGAAAGAACTTCCACTAAAGAGAAACCCTGGGTGAGTAATGTGAGAATTCATCAATACACGTCACATCACAAAACCTACAAATTTGGGAGAGTTAGTAGAAATACAGAATATGAGAAATCTTCATCATTGCATGAATTTTTATTAAACATAGCATAGCATGGTAGAGAAGTTCATATGAATGTCCATTATGTGGGAACACTTGTAATTGTTTTGGTTTAATTTATGGGGCAAGTAACCACAGCGTTATGACAAAACATTCATATAACTGATGTACACCAGTTATTGGTTGCACTGCACATAATAGTGAATGTTGTATCAAACGGTGAATGTACAAAGTGATCTCTCGATCATTTTCTATGTAATTTAAACTTAAAAATGAGTTATATAAATGTACGATATCAATTATTTCTCTAGAAAATACACAGGAGGAGGAGATACTCTAAAGAATAAATATGGTAAACTCAGTCTTAAAGAACATTTCTGGATTAAATAATTTGAAGTTCACATTTAAAAGTATATGTTGTATTCACATACTTCCGTACCTCTTTGTAAGCAGCAGCACAGGAGATTAGTATTTCTTTTCTTCAAGTAGATGATAGTTGTCTTTTTTTTTTTCCCAGTACTGGGGATCGAACTCATGACCTCACGCTTGCCAGGCAGGCGCTTATGCCACTGAGCTAAATCCTCAGCCCTTTTTTTTTTTTTAAATCGGTACTGGGGATTGAACTCACAACCATGTGCTTGCAAGGCAGGCGCTTATACCACTGAGCTAAATCCCCAGCCCTGATAATTGTCTTTATTTTACACTGTTAGAGCTACAGGTTAACTGACCGATACATCTGTACATGCCAATATGTTCCTTATTTTGTGGGGCTTTTTATTTCCTTTTACTTTTAGTAATTGTGCTCTAACGTGACTCTAAAGCTGAATTTTCCTTTTCTGTTGTCACTTTTCCACTAGTTTGTATTTAAACTTGCTGCATACTGTGCACTGTTCTAGTACTTTTCAGTGGATAGCATAGATTATAACTGTAATGCTAATAACTTCTGCACGTTTTTAAGAGTTCATCTGTTTCAAACAATGTGTAAATTAGCAAATATATTTTTAATATTGTAAATACATAACAATACATATCCCAACGTGATTACAAATCATAGGCAGTGTATAAATTTGTCCATCTTTTCTCGGCATCAGAACCATTAATATCATGTGTCTACAATATCACTTGTTTTTTATCTTTAAATTTTACTTTTTAGACTCATTTTGGCCTGATTTTATTTTGGAGTTAATTATTCAACACACCATCCAAAGAATATATATATTTTTATGAGTCACCCTACTGCCAGAGACCAGCAGGACCACATATTTTCTCAATGAAGATACAGTATATTATAATGAGTAACCTCTCCACATTCCTAAATGATGATAATATGATTTGTCTGCAAGAACATCCTCAGGAATTTTTGACCATATTGATGTTTGCTTTGATAGGATGGTTTCTGTTTTTTTTTAAATTAACCAGATTCTTAACTCTATTTTTCTTATGCCACAAATATCACTTGTAGTTTAGAAATAATTGTTTTAACCTGGGAAGCTCAAATCAGTTATTAAAATAGAAATTGAGTAATTTTGTGATTCATTTGTGTTGTTTTATCAAATTTATGGATAAATATATGGTAGTTTTTGCATTCAGTGATACCATTGTCTGATGATTGAAGGAAATGATGTCACTTCCACTGCATAAGACTTGTGCAAGCTGTCAGTGTGAGACCATCTGGCATCCTTGACTTATTTTACCTCCTTATTTCCTAGTACTGCAGTGCTTTTAAATTACCCTCCCTTGTTTTCTCTTGCAGTTCAGTGGCTGCTCAGGTCACCATGGGGTTGCATTCCAATGATGTTAGGTCAACGCCTATTGACAAATATAGCAGTTAAGATTAGGAAAACTAAACCTCACCTTAACATAAGTTAATTATGTTTATACAGGCCACATTGTCTTATTTATTTACACATATTGCTTTTTTGTGATAAGAGTCTCACCATGTGTAGCCCAGGCTGGCCTCGAGTTCATGGCAGTCTTCAGCCTTCCAAGTGTGGGCTTTACAGGTATTCACCACCACTCCAGAGAAGAATTTTATGTCTTTTTTAATGAAATATTAAATGTCTCATGTGTCTCATGACTGTACTATACTGCAGAATATACCTTTTGTGTTTAAATGATTGCACGTGTGAGTAATTTTACCACAGCTCATTTCTAATTCTTTTTTTTTTTTTTTTTTTTGGTACCGGGAATTGAACTCACAACCTCATGCTTGCCAGGCAAACACTTCAACCGCTGAGCTAAATCCCCAGCCCCTATTTCTAATTCTTATCTTCACAGCATTGCATAATTTACACTGCTAGTGCAGCCAAAGCAGAAATACAAACAGTGGTGATTTTATCCTGAGTATATTTATTTCCCACCAGCTTACAATCAAGAAAATATTAGTGGCACCAGCAGTTTATGTCTGTAATCCTACTACGCAAGCATAAGTGAGTTGCATGATTAAAACCAAACTGGAGGTGCGGGGACCACCAGTGCAACTCAGTGGAATCTGAGTCAAAATAAAATCTGAAAAGCTCCATCTGAAGCTCA
>PVJX010036230.1:0-17721 GCA_004027295.1 Dolichotis patagonum
TCTTATCTTCACTAATAGTAGCCCCAGGACCTCTTATTCGAGCGGGTTTTTGCGCTTTAGTTTCTTTCTGTGTTGTGAGAGTCTATCTCTCTCTGTTTGGGTCTCTCCAGGGTGTTTTATTCTGGCATTTGAGCTGTCTCTCTCAGAGAGGGTCTCTCTCCTGCTACCTACCAGTCCGCCATCTTGTCTCTTCTCCCAAGTCCTCTATTTCAAGGTGTGCTTTTGGGGAACTTACCCTAAGGCCATTTATAATGATAATGAGGCCCAGAAAGGATATTTCACTAGCCTAGGCTCACATTTCTAGTATGTGGCTATCTTACTTTCTCTTAGCTGGAACAAAATATACCCACAAGTTAAAGGAGGAAAGGTTTACTTTAGCTCACAGTTTGTAGAGGTTTCAGTCTGTGGTGGGCTGGCTCCAAGGCAGGGCGATGCAGCAGAGGAGAAGCAGTCCATGGCAGGACAGGCAGGAAGCAATGATGTTTCCTTTCCCTTTTTATTCCATCCAGGCTACAAACCTACTGGATGGTGCCACCATACCCAGGTGGGTCTTCCCTCTTAGTAAATCCATCACCCACACCCAGAGCGATGCTTAGCCAATCCGTGGACTAATCCAGTATCACCCATGATCCAGTCACTCCTCAAAGCCCCACCTGTGAACTCATGAGGCTTTTTTTGAGACAGGGTCTTGCCATGCAGTTCAGGTGGGACTTGAGCTTGCTTTGTAGCCCAGGCTGGTCTTGCACTCACAACAATCTTCCTGCCTCAGCCTCCTGAGTGCTGGGATTACAGGTGTGCACTACCACGCCTGGCCTCAGAGGCTTTTGGGAAGACATTTAGATATAAACCACAACAGTAGCAAATGTCGTATTTTAACCCAGACTTCCATAGTCCAAGCTAAATGTTTCTTTCTGCTGCACTGTGTATAGTAGTGTCTGCCCTAGTGCCACCCTCTGACATGTCCGATTGGCCTCTGAGAGTCTGGCCTAGTAGCCAGTAAACTCCCAACACGTAGGTGCTGTGCCCTTGATGATTTTGTACACTCAAAGCCAACAAGAACCATATCTTTCAGACTAAATGCTCAGTAAGGACTTGTCACAAGTAAGAGTTAGAGCAAGGTGAACGGTGTGAACGAGGGAGAGGAGGAGGTGCAGGACTCCGGAATGTGGGTGACAGAGTCGCAGACAGCTCCGCATAGGTGCAAGGGGGACTTGCTTTGGGAGACCAAAGTTAGAGTGTCAAAGGAGAAAACCCGGGAGGTTCACGGGGGAGCAGAAATGGTGAAGGAAAACCTGAAAAGTCCACTGTCTTGTGTGAGAAAAGTCCATTTTTAGTGTATGTATCCCTGAAGGGAAGTTTTTAAAATTTATTTTTTATTTTTTTTGTATTGGGGATCAAACTCACAACTGCCCGCTTACGAGGCAGGCACTTATGCCACTGAGCTAAATCCCCAGCTATTTTTTATTTTTAACATTAGCTTTGTAGGAAAAATATTTAATGGGCCTTCACCAAAGAGTAAAGTTTAAAATCAGTTACTGAGAAAAAAATAAAATAAAATCAGATACTACAGGGCAAAGCTGTCTAGGGAACCCTCTTGGAACCTCTTAGGAGAGATGAGTGGACACCAGGACTGACCTCACCGCTCTCTAATCAGACAGTGCCCGGCCGCTGAGTCCACTTTGATTGGGTCCTCTTTTTGTCTCACTTCATACATAAAGAAGCTAAGCTTAAAGGGACGCCCAGCCCAGCCAGCCCAGGGCTGTCAGAGTCCCCAGCCCCTCCTCCCCAGCTGGCCCTCACTGCCCTGGAGATGTGAGGCTCAGGAACTGAGCCCCGTTGGGGAGTTGGAGTAGAATTACTAAATATGTGCTGGTCGGGCCCAGGGTCTTGTCAGGGAGACTTCTCCCTAGGAAGGGAATTCTGACGGGCGTTTGATGAGTGACTACTGCTCTCCCAGCAGCCTGCTTGCTCTGCAAAGGAAGCGCTCTGGCTCCTTCACTCCTTTTTGCTGCTCATGGTAAAAATACGTTTCTTCCTTTATGAACAGATTGAATGCAAGTTGCCGACAGCATGAGACTTCATCTATAAAAGCTAAGGCAGAAGTGCCCAGGAACAGAGACGTTATTCTACCTGTCTCTGCGTTATTGACATGGCCAAGAAATTTAACGTTGATGCAACAGTGTTACCCAACGTACAGCCCATCCTCAAATATTTGTTTCCAAATATCTCCAAGACATCCTTTTGTTTAAAAAAATCCAGAATTAATTTTGTAAATATTAGATTATTTTTCTGGAATGTTTTGGGTACAAAAATAGTGAAAAAATTTTTACTGGCTATTTACTCTTCTACAAGGCTGATTTGCTAGAATTTATTAACACACTTTTTCTTTGGTGGCTGTGGTTTCTGTTGTGACACAGTGTTGCGAGGACTTTGCCTTTGGCAGCTTTGACTCAGGCCCCAGGTGAGCAGCTAGCAGAATCCACAGCAAGCGTGAGGGTGACTGTCACACGTGGAAGTCATCAAGGTTCGCCACCAGGCAGGGTCCCTAGAGAGCCTCTGCTGGAGGCTTGCCTATGTGAGGTTTATTGAAGAGTGTTTTGGGGGCTATACCTGTGGGGGATCAGCAGCAGCAGGAGGGGACAGAGGAAGCTGGTGAGTGTCACACTGTCACCACACACTTCCCAGCCAGGCTCTAGGGCTCTCTGGAGCTGGCGGGGCCTTTGGAGTTGTCTCTTGCTGAGGCAGGTGCCGGGGTCTCTATCCTCTGGCGGGACTAGTCACTGGCCAGGGTCCCCTCTGGAAAGGAGCTAGGACCTTTCTGGCTTCCTTCAGCTAGAGCCATTTTTTGGGGGGGATGAGGGCTTGGTCCTGAAGGGGAGATGTAAGCAGCGACCTCAGCATTCACCATACTGGACATCAGTGATAAGACAGGAGGCATCACAATCCCTGGCTTGAAATCATACTGTAAAGCTACTGTGATTAAAAACAGTGTGGTACTGGAAAAACAACAACAACAACAATGACAGACCTGAAGATCAATGGAACAGATTAGAAGATGAAACAACTCCAGACACACTAAGCTACCTTATCTTTGACAAAGTTGCCAAACACATTCACTGGAAGAAAGACAGCCTCTTTAATAAATGGTGTTGGAAAAACAGGCTCTACATATGCTGAAGATTAAAACTGGATCCATATCTTTCACCATGTACTAAGCTAAAATCAGAGTGGATCAAAGATATTAATATTAAAACAGAAACATTAAATCTGTTGGAAGATAGTAAGTAAAACTCTTGAAGACATTGGTGTAGGCAAAAAGTTTATGAACAAAACCCCTAATGCACAGAAACTGTCACCAAGAATCAACAAACGGGATCTCATTCTGTTGAAAAGCTTTTGCACAGCAAGAGAAACCACCAACAGAGTGAAGAGAACCCACAACATGTAAGAAAGTATTTGCCAGCTGTACCTCAGACAAAGGATTACTATTGAGAACATATAAAGAGCTCAAAAAGATCAGTCCTCTCAGATTTAGAGAACCAATCCAAAAATGGGCAACTGAGATGAATACACACTTCTCAGATGAAGAAATTCAAACAGCCAATAAATATGTGAAAAAATGTTCAACATCACTGGTTATTCGAGAGATGCAAATTAAAACAACACTGAGATTCCACCTCACCCCAGAAAGAATGGCCAAGATCAAGAAGTTAAGCAATAACAAATGCTGGAGGGACTGTGGGGGAAAAGGAACACTACTCCACTGTTGGTGGGAATGCAGACTGGTGCAACCACTGTGTTGAAATCAGTGTGGAAATTTCCCAAAAAACTAATATTGGAGGTCCCATTTGACCCAGCTATTCCCCTCCTGGGTATCTCCCAGAAGAATTGAAAACATCATATCACAGTGATATATGTGCACCCATGTTTATAGCAGCACAATTTGGAATAGCCAGATCTTGGAAACAACCAAGATGCCCATCAACTGAGGAATGGATAAAAAAGATGTGATACTTTTATACAATGGAATGCTACTCGGTGGGAATACTACCCCTCCACTGGCTCTGCCCCTACTACCCAGAAACCTGAATTGATTTTGTGGGATGTTGGGAGAATAGCACCAAAGTTGTGTTTTGATTATGTCAATATGGCAGCTACATAGATAGTTTGGAAGAAAACATCTTCCATACATAAACCATGTTTGTCTTTTATAGTGTAATTCCCTAGAGAAAATTCTGGAAATAGGATTAAGAGGTCAAAGCAAAAGGACATTTTATGGTTTTTAAAACGTTATGTCACCAAATTGCTTCTCTGAAGCTTTTTGCCGGTTTCCACTAGAAATTGTACATGAGCTTTATCACATACTCGACAGCACAGGGCAGTATTATAAAATCGTGTGTGTGTCTCTTTTTGAGACAGGGCCTCACTATGCAGTCCAGGCTGGCTTTGAGCTCACTTCCTAGCCCAGGATGGCCTGGAACTCACAACAATCTTTCTGTCTCAGCCTCCTGAGTGCTGGGATTACAGGCGTGTACCACCAGGAGTATCAGAAAATTGTTAATGTGATGAGCTTTAAATGCTATGTTGATGTTTGGTATAATTTTTAAAGTATTTTAGTAATGTAATTTTCCCACCGGGTCTTTTATCTGTTTCCTTAAACTTGGTATTCTTATCTTGAGCGCAGATTGTCGCCGAGGGTCTGATTTCATAAATTATTTACAAAGTTTTCACACGCAACTTCCAGGGGCCCCTTGCGGAGTTGCAGGCAGGCTAGGCCCTGTAGTTTCTGGAGGCGTTTTGGGTACTGAGTGGCAGCGCCCCCACCCCCAAGTCCACCCAGCGGGGCGCGGCCCCCAAGGCCTTGGTGGGTGGGGGACGGTGGAGAGGTCTGCAGTGCGGGCTTCGCGCCTGCTGTGAACCGCGGGGAGGGGAGCCCATTACGCAGCCCTTATCAGGAGCCCGTACCCTGCCCAAGCGATCCGGCTTCGACTCCCCGGTTGTGGGAGGTGTGGGAATAGATTTCCAGGCTGGAGCCGCGCCGGCCTGTGGCATCGGCTGGGACAAGGTGAGCAGATGGCTCAGGTAGGACTTGCTCCTGCTCCGCACCCTCGGTGCGCCGCGCCCTGCAGAGGGCTCGCGTTTGGGGAGCTGGACACAGTGCATGGCTGGGCAGCGCAGGGCACCAGGGCGCCAGGGCCAGGGGACGCCCCGTGTCCGAAGCAGTGTCTGGTGCACTGCATTCTCGGACTGAAAGAAGCATTTCTAGCATTCAGTCACCTGAACTGTCCATGCCAGAGACAGAAGATCGGGCGCAGAGAGGGGGATCGCTTCTGCCAGGCGCAGACTAACCGAGCGACCGCCCGAGGGTCCCGGCTGTGGCGCAGACAGCGTGCACGAAGCCGCCCCGTCGCGCTTTCCAGTTACCCGAGCGGCGTTGACTGCCTCCCGCCGGAGGGAGGCTGCTCTGCTGCGCTGGAGCCCTTTCCTAGCAGCGCGCCCTCAGCCGTGCATGACAAGGGTTTGAATTCCATGGCACAGGGGGCGTCGGATTGCATAAGAAACCCAGCTGGTGAGCAAATTATTTATGTTTAAGCCAGCTGTCTGTTAACTGAATATAGGGCCCATTCCATACATATAGGTCCTTTAAATACATTTTTTAAACCAACTTTTTACTTTGGGACATTCTGCAGGATTAGAGGGCAGTTGCAGAGTTCCCACATATTCCCTTGCCCAATTCTTTATTCCTTTAATGTTGAAGTCTTGTTTTACTCTAGTATTTTGCCAAAATAAAAAAAACTAACACCCTACATTGCTATAAGCTAAGCCTAGGCTTTTGTTGAATTTCACCTTTTTTTTGTCCTCTGAGACAATTTTTTGGATGTTCTTTTTTCTTTTTCTTTTTTTATTAGTACGTGTTTCCCATACATAATGGTCACATTCATGTGCTCCTATTTAAAATGCCACATTGCATTTAGTTGTCTTGTCTCTAATGCTAAAAAAACACCCAAAACAAAGAGACGCGTGGTCATTCTGACATGCTTGTCCATTTTTACTGAAGCAGATGGCTTGTAGGCTGTCAACTGCCGTCTTCGAGGCACTTTCCATGCATCACCTCCTGTATTGCTTACTCTGTTATTTTCCTACATTGCCATAAAAAACGGCTACAAACTTGACGCCTTAAAACAATGGAAATTTATTCTCTCCCTCACAGTTTTGGAGGCTGGAAATGTGAAATCAAGATGTCAGCAGGGCCGAATCCTTCCCTGTCTCTTCCCAGCACATCTTGGCATTCTTTGGCTGGCCCTGAGGTCACTGAGTCTGCCTCTGTTTGGCCCGGCCCGCAGAATGTCCTCTCTTTTTTGGAATGACACTGTTGGATTTAGGGCCCACCCTTATGTAGTATGAGCTTAGTTATATCTTCATATACCTTATTTCCAAATGAGGTCACATACTAAGATCGTGGATGGATGTAAATGCTGGGGTGCACACTACTTAGCCTACCACACTTACTAAGCCCCTTTTTTCTGTAATGAAGGCTGTCACTTACCTAGACCACAGAAGGGGACTGAGCCGAGTTCCCGTCTGCCCTCAATTCTTTTTCCCATCTGCTTATTCCCTGCCTGCCCTTGTTCCTTTCCTTTTATTATTTACTGTCTCATTCGAGGAAACCTTAGATCTTAGTTTACTCTCATTTCGGTGGTCAGAAACGCTGGACAAGAGTGGGGTTGTTAGTCACTGAGGTGGAGAGATGGGAAGGTATGCAGGGAAAAGTCACTCAGTCTCTCTTAGAGTTAGTGTTCTCTTTTGCAAAATGTGAAAAAGGAAACATATCTCACTTAGTGACAGTGCACATTCAGTGTGTGAGGAAATTTACGGGAAAATCATCCAAGGTAACTCTGAGAGTTTTATAGAAAAATTTTCTGAAAGTTAATAAGTGAATTATTCACCCAGAATATCAACTAATTTATTTCTTTGATTCTACATTGCTGATATACCTTGAAGTCTTAGGCATATAAACAAGGAACAGAAATAACGTAGCATAAATATTCAGTGTTCCCTATCATTTTAGGTGGCTGTTTGATCTCTCCCAAGAAGTAGTAATCTGTTTTCATCTTCTCTGGCCAGGTTACAAGAAAAATTGACATCATAGCTCTGTCATTTACTAGAAATGTCATCTTTTTATTTAACTTTATGTCTTCAGATAGGCCAAAGAAAAGAACACATAACCTCCTGGCATAGCACCTGCACATCATTTTTTATTTTTATATTTATTTATTTATTTTTTTATCGGTACTGGGGATGGAACTCATGACTGTGCACTTGCAAGGCAGGCGCTTATGCCACTGAGCTAAATCCTCAGCTCCTGCACATCATTTTAAAAAAATCACATTGTTATTAATATTAATATTATGAATATATTGGTATTTACAGACATGGAATCATAAAGGCTTGGTTTGTGAACATATTTGTTATTTTAAAACTTTTGAAATATTTTGAAATGATTTTGGACTTAAAGAAAAATTACAAACATGGTATTAGAGAACTCTCACATATTCTTCATCCATTTTCCCCTAATGTTAGCTTAGTTAACATAAGCACAAAATAATAATTAAAAAGAAATTTACATTGATGCAATGTTGCTATGTAAATAATTGATCTCGCTTCAATGTGCTGGTTTTACCATTAATGTTCTTTTTTGATCCAGGATCCAATCTTGGATCTCACATTGAGCTTCGTTATGAGAAGGAGTCTAACTTACTCTTCTCTAATGTAGTTCTTACGCATCTCTCATGATTTTGACTGTTCTGAAGAGAGCTGGTCAGTTACTTTGGCAAGGTCCTCTTGTTTGAATTTCCTTAATTAAATAGCAGTAAACTTAGTTTTAGCACAAATATCTCGAAAGTAATGCAAGGTCCTTTCCACACGATGTCAGGAGGTCCCCATTGTCAGTATATCTTATTACTATTGATGTTAACCTTGATCCCAAGGTTAGAATGGTGTCTGCCAAGTTTCTCCATTGTATGTTGCTATTTTTCCCTTTGTGACTAACAAATACAGAGATACTTTAAGACTACTCAAATATCCTGTTTCTCATACTTTCATTTATTAGTTGTAGCATCTCTGGTTAAGTTTTGCATGGAACAATGATTACTGTGGTATTTGTCTATTAGTGATTTTCTATATCCTTTATTCCTTCTCCATCCATTAATTGGAATTTTTCTGTAAGGAAGAGAATCCCTTTTCTTTTTTTTTCTTTCTTTCTTTCTTTCTTTCTTTCTTTCTCAATATATGTTTATGCATACTTATTTTATTTTATAGGTTATAATTTAACACTGTATTCCACTGCTTAAATTGTTACAGCTCTGGCCATTAGGAACTGAAACAAGTTGACTCCGGTATTCCTTTAACATACCCTATTATTTTTGAGTAACTTTCTGCTGTTCATCATTTTTAAATTTCAGATTTCTTGTTATGGTTGTGTCTAGGTGGCCCCCCCAATCCTCATGCAGTCATGGAGGTGGCTGAATCTAGCATTTGTGATTGGTTCATTGTCTAGTGCTAGGATTGATGGTGAGAGTCTGCACCCACCCAGGCGGGCCTGGCATATTATATAAGGGCCTGGAGAAATACGTTTTCCTCTTTTGCCCTGTTTGCTCTTGCTGTTTGTGGCTACCATGAATGGCTGCCCCTCAGCCACACCACCCCTGCTTTGGAGCCAGCTGAGTGTGGACGGAAACCTCCAAAACACCTGTAAGCTAAATAAACCTTCCCTCCCCTAATTTTAGGTGTCAGGTGTTTTGACTCAGTAACGAGAGAAAAGTAACCAAGACACTTCTGTTGTATTTTCTTTGCTGCAACTCTGGAACCAACCTTTTCTCCAGAGAGCTTTAATTCTTTTTATTGGATAAGAGATTTAGATACTGAGATCTGGGCCCTCAGTATGCTGTTGGAGTCTCATTGCTTTTCAGTGGGCAGAGTCAGGAAATCTGTATGTGTATGAAGACACCTAAGATGTCTATATTCATTTCAGTATACACCTATACGAATATTAGAAGCCACATGCACACACTCTTTCCAAGGTAGAGGCATGAGAATCTGTCAGGTGTTTGTCTCCCAATAACAGAGAGAACAGATAACTTACAATATTGCAGGGCCATTCTTGTTTACGGGGGTCTGTGCTTAGATCCCCAATCTCTCAGATAAGTCCACAGCGAAGGCTCAAGTGAATCCGACAAGCGGTGTGCGCTGCTCCAGGAGGAGCCTCTGCAGTGTTCTGAACTCTAGTGGCTGAGACAAACAATGCCTCTGGGTGGCCCATGTTTATTTAGTGTTCAAACAAGGAATGGGTTAGAGCAGAAAATGCAGGAAACTTGAGCAGGACCTTGAGAGGGGTTCAAGGATCCCTCCAAGCAACAGATGATGCTAATGAAGAATTATCCTAGGAGAAAGTCTCCAGGTGAATCCCGCTAGGAGTGAAATGCATGCAGCCACAGTCTCCACCCTGTTAATTGGGATTGAAGCCAGGTGTCCCCAGCTGTGGCCTGTCTTGCCTCCTGAGGTGTCTCCTTTTCTCAGTTCAGCCATGCCCGGGCCACACCACAGCCCTGCACGTGTACTCAACTTCAATGGCTCCAACGCTTGTTTACTTTCAAGTTTTATATTGGGATTCAGGTAGTCAAGGATGTTGGAGAAGAGACTTGACCTCATGTAATCCTGGAGGCAGAAACTGAAAACACTCATAGAAGCACCCAATTCACATCTGCTAACTGGTGCTCCGTGCAGTATTATTCTGGAAGGAGTTAATAGGACTATATAATAAGTGAGTCCCGTGGTCCAGTGTGTTTGAGGACTCGGCATTCTAGCTTCTCCGCATTTGTGTAGTGTTGCCCATGGGTTACTAAAGCAGTTTCAAAAATTGTGTTTATGGAAAGATTAAGACTAAATGTGTCCAATCTATGCTTTGCTGTTGCACACATTTACTTGGGGCTACCTGTTCTGGGCAAAGCCTGAAAATATTCCTGGTGGGTGTGACCACATTCCTTATCAAAGGAAGTTGCCATAAGCTGTGTTTTCAAGTGACTTTTAAAACCTAGGGGAAACTGTATTAATTGTATATCAAGGGGCAAATAATATCTTTAGAAAAAAGGTTCTCAGCTCCAGCTGTTGAAATACAGTTTCACGGGACTTAATGGAAAAGTTAAAGAGAAAAACCAAAAGAATCCTGCTTCAAAGTAGTTATTCTGTGGGCAAAGGTAGAAACCTGCAATCTCTCCTCCACCACAGCATGTCATATTTAAACATTCTATTTTTAACCTGGTGGTGGACTCAGAGTTAATGCTTATGAGAGCTATGTCTAGACAGTCGAGAAAAACAGGAAATGAACTGCATTGTCATAGTTTCAGAGAATTTACCCTTATGTCGTTTGCTCCACACTGGGCTTTCTTTTTTTAAAATAATCTTTCCTCCTGAGCACTTCAGGGCATTTGAGGAGCTATAATAATCCAGGCCTCTTCAGGGAGTTCAGATAGCTATTTTGGTGGATGAGGAAATGAGAGCATGAGCTTCCTGTGCTTGGACCGTCAACCAAATGCAGCCATTGGGAGAGACCTGTTTCCTGTCCTCTTCTGAATCCCCAGTATGTGCCTGCAGCAGGTTCTGACTGTGTGCTCCCAGGGGGAAGGAGTTCCGCCTGGCAACTTTTCTCTTGCTGTTCTGGCCAAACAGTGTGATGGTCCCAGCAGAGCCAGTGAAGGACGGGCAGCAAGCTCTTATGCGGCACCCTCTATGCGGCAGCCATGGAGCAAAGCACATCGTGTGCATTATCTCATTTAACCTTCACAGCAGTCCTAAGCAGGATTACCACTATATCCCGTGCTCCAGCTGAAGAAGAGCAGTTCTGGAATTTACAAGACAGGCAAGCCTGGTACTTGAACTCCAAGCAGTGTACTTCTAGAGCCTGTATTTTGGTTGTTATGCGTCACTGGTGTAGGGCTGTAATGAAGATTAAATGAGCCAAGGTACCCAGCAAATTAACCATAGCCCTGACCCACGATAAGCACCACAGTTAACCTCAGTTACTAGTCACCTGTAAAAATAAGGGAATGCTAAGCTTCATTGTTAGGTAGATGATGCTTCTCGTCTTCATCCTGATGTGAGATAGAGGGTATTTACTGTCATTAAGAATCTATTGAATTAAAATGGATTGAATATGTGGTGAAGGTTTGTGCTCAATGCATTTATTACACAGAGCATGGTGGTGGAACTGAAGATCCAGTGATGGTGTCATCGGTCAGGTTAGAGAGCTGGTGAACCGACCACACTAAGGCAAAGTCTACTGCGTTGCACACTGAGGGTCTGTGAAGTGGCCCTGTCACAGGTGTAAGAAGTGTTACACCAGGTGCTGCTCTTCGCCACATTCACTCCGTATTTGTGAAACATCGCTATGGTTTATATCTAAGATGCCCTGCAAGTCTCATGTGTTCAGAGGTGGGGCTTTGGAAGGTGATTTGTTCATGAGGACTCTGCTGCATCAACGGGTAAATTCATTGATGGATTTCTACTTTGACGGCATTACTGGGAGGCGGTAAAGACTTAGGAGGTGGGAATTGTTGAAGGGCGTGGTTGTGCTCATGTTCCTGGGGTGTAACCTTGGGGTATGTCTTGTCCCCTAGGACAAAGCGCTCTCTAGCTCTTTCCTTTCCCCTGCTTCCTGCCTGCTGTGCTTTTCTCCGCTACACCCTTCTGCCATGGTGTCCCTGCCTCCCCACAGGTTTGGAAACAGTGGAGCTGGCTGACTGGGTTGAAACCTCTGAAATCATAAACCTTTTTTCCTTTAAATTGCTATTCTCATGTATTTTGTCATAGTGATGGAAATTTGACTAATGCAGACATAACTGTACCTTTTTGTTCATGGAATTTACAGTCCAGTAGGGAATATATAAAGAAAAACTGTGCAAATCTGTGTCAAGCATTGCTAAGGAAATAATGAAAAGATTAGGATGCAGAATAATGGATTTGGGATATGAGGAGGTGGTCCAGGTCTTACCATGTGATGGGTAGGTAGTAAAGGAAGGCATCCTCGAGTAGGGAGCATATTTTGAGACAGGATCTCACTAAGTTGCTCAGTCTGGACTTGGACTTGATCCTCCTGCCTCAGCTTCCTGGAGTATTGGGATTATAGGCACGCACCATATGGCTTGTCTCAGTAGGTGATGTTTAAGAATTGATGATGACAAAGAGCCTAGGAAAGGGGAACTATATAGACAAAGGCTCTGAAGAGGAAAAAACTTGACAAGTTCAAGGGCTTGGAGGGTAAGTGTGGGAAAGGATGAGCCAAGGCTGGACAGACAGGCAGTGCCAGCTCATGTAGGGTCTTCCTGGCTCTTCACAGGAAACTGGGTTTTATCCTAAGTTTAATGGAAACCCTCGAAGAGTCCTGAACAGCCGAGTGCCACACTCTGATCTGCTGCTGTGTGGAGTACGGTCCAGACAGAACAAGAAAGCTACTGAGGTTCCTTACACCTGCCAAAAGATGACGATGGCTTGGACCACACAGCAGCTACGGAGAGAAAAAAGGGGGTAGACTGATACTTGGCAAGACGTGACGCACAGGGCTGGAAGTGGGGGGCAGGGGAAAAGCTCAGGGAGACTCCTTGGTGTCCGCTGGGGCAAATACGGTCTCAAGGTGTTAGTAAACCAATATGCAAAGTTACTACCATCTAAGCTAGTTCTCGTCAGGTTCTGCTCCAATAACAAAGAGACCCAGATTCCCTGTGGTTTATACAACAAATGTTTACTTCCCATTTGTGCTGTGTGTTCACTCCAGCTCTGCTGTGATTTCCCCAAGTGGGACATGGGTTGTCAGGGACGTGACGACCCAGGACAGAGGCAGAAGAGTGGCAGTGGAGCCTTGCAGGAGAATTCTTAACACTCACTGATGGCACATTCGCTGCTTATGTTACACTGGCAGGGGAGCTGTAAGTCCGAATCCGTCACTGGGACAGGGAGGTGTTACCTTCTCTCCTTCACAAAGAGCCATTACACCACATGTATTCCCCATTGCATACTAGGGCTCCACCACAAGGACATCTTGCCATGTTAGAAACTAAGGAAATAGCACATTTTTAGGATTTCTGTGTGCCTTACCTAAGGATGGAAAGATGGTACACAGGATTTGGGAATGAACATTTTATGTTTTTTTCCAGATAAAATCATTATTATTATTTTTTGAGACAGGGTCTTGCTATGCAGTACAAGCTACCTTGAACTCACTATGAGGCCCAGTTTGGCCTCGACTTCACAGCGATCCTCCTGCCTCAGCCTCCCAAGTGCTGGGATTACAGGTGTGTTTAGCACACTTGGCAAGGAAATCACTTCAAAATATTTTCCACATGTTATCTATTTACAAGACGTTAAGATCTAAAATTACAAGATGCCACAATGAAGAGTCCCCTTCTTACGCCATGCCGCAGCCAGTGGGTCACCCTACTCTGCAGCAAGAGCTGCGTGGGACCAGGGAAGCTGGCAGGTGAGGCTGTCTTGAGCGGGAAGCCAGGGAGCAGTGGTTCATGCTGTCAGTATTTCCAAGGGGGCAAATTAGTGTAAATACTGGGAAGATCACTGAAGTTCAAGAGTAAGTATTATATACAAAAACCTTCGTTTTTCTTTTTATTGTGTTGATGGAGTACGTAGAGTGCCGGGGATGTAGGTTAGTGGCACAGTGCCTGCCTGGCCAGTGTGAGGCCCGGAGTTTGATTTGTGGTGCAAACAACAACAACAACAACAGCAACAACAGCAAAGAGCACGTAGAAAGGAGAATGCCCTGAGCAAAGTGTCTTGATTCGGTGGCAGGTGGCGTGGCCCCCGAGACGTGGTACGGACACAGAGAGAAGGGCCGCTGAGCTCACGGCTGGCGTTTCCCACGCTCACGCAGCTGCTGCTCCGCCGTGTGCTCATCCACAGGCGAGAGCCTTGCAGGCGGATTTCACCCTTGGTCTCGTCCTTTCTAATCAATGCAGTTGCCAACTTGGATCTAAAGATGAAAGACGAGCGACAGAGACAAGATCTCAGAAAGTTTTGAGATAGAAGAGATGGAAACTAGGATAACACGCACCAGTGACGAAAACGCAGCGTCCTAACCTAGGTGAAAAGGAGCCTGGTGGAGCAGAGCTGGCAGTTCTTTGGTGACAGGAATCATGACCTGCCCGGGGTGGGAGCAGGTCACTTTCACTCCACATTTAATTCCATCTTTCTGTATACATTAAAATATCACACGTAACGTATGGGGTGTTCAGGAAAGGAGGAGGGAATGAGTGTCCTTGATTGGGCCCAGTCGGGGTCCCATGCTTTGAGGTCCTAGAATGCTTTTGGGGACAGAGAACAGGACAGTGGAGGACTCAGAAACTCACAAAGCTCTTGGAGGAGCTTAGTACGGTTAGCAAAGGGAAACTCTTGGGGCACAGAGCTTGAGGGTTGTGATCAGGTATTTGAAGGCCGGAAGTCTGAGGCGAGTTAGCACTACCTCGTGTGGCTCCTGGGGTGACAGTGAGCCCTGTGAGAAGATGCCACAGAGAGGCTGAGGTGTGCGTGGCCACAGAAGAGCTTCCTCCCCAGGCGGTGAGCTTCTGGTCACTGGCGCCTGGTGTTGCCTGGAGCAAAGCAGAGCCTGGGTGTTTCTGGGGAGGTGATGGGGTTAAAGACAGCCCCCGAGTGTGAGGGAGGCGTTTCCACCAAGGCCTGGCCCTGCACGCGTGTCACATAAGCTCTGTTCAGCTGGTCCCGCACACCCTCCCACATGGCTCTCGTGTCCTGTGTTGCCAGTGCCCACCGGTCATGTTACTCAGCTGTCACCGGGGCTTCCCTTCCCCTCAGAGCTCTCCCATGGTCTCTGTGACTCTGGTTTCCTTCCTTACGGGGAATTCCCGCCCACAATCTGGATGGGAGGCAGATTTGCAGGGCTATGGGGATGCAAGGGGCTGAGCACAGCTGAGCCTGGAAATGAGCCCAGTCTGGCCTGAGTTCTGAAGGAAAATCAGGGCTCCAACTGGGTAATTTATGGGAAGTTTAGTAAGTGGAGTATTTACAGAGGAGCGGGCAGGGTTAGGAGAAACAACAGAGGGTGACACAGTAGACCAGGGCCCCGGACTCCGGAGCGTGACAGTGGCAGCATGCCAGCTCCTCCAGCCCTTGTCACCTGTTCCTGTGACCACGTCAGTTTACACAGCAGAGATGTCTTTATACATGTGCTTTCAGGAATGTGAGATGGGACGTGACCCTGCACAGTCCAATGAGCCCCCATTGCTGACGGTCTGGCATCCTTATGGGTAGAATAGAAACTTTATTACATACATTTTCAGACTGACCAGATTGAGAGAAATACCACCAGGAATCTTCATTCACTCAACACTCAGAGTCAGTGACGGTTATCGAATATTAGAAACGCAGGGGAGATACAATTATAAGGTCTGGAAAGATTTTTAGAGCAGCAAAGAGGGTGGATGCACAGGGCTCAGCTGAGAAGCTGGGAAACATCATGTAGCTCTTACACACTGGGGACAGTGATGCCACAGGCTCTGGTCGGGGGCAGGCAGGAAGGAGAAAGAAGGAGGCTCTGAGGGAGGTGCTCAGAGCAGACGCGATGGGCCACGCATGTTTCAGCCATAGGTCTGTGAGTCACTGAATCTAAGACACTGGGTTATAAAATGTAAGAAGAATTCAAAGATAATGAAAAAGAAGCAAAAGAATGTTTGTCCTAGAACTGGTGAAACGCAGCAGTTGACTCCAGCCAGGGAACTTAACCTCGCGTGTGTGTAGAGCTGAAGTCGGGTTTTGATGTCCGGTTCCCTGGTGGACAGGATGAGCTAACGAAGTCCTGCCATCCTGGATTAAATAATGGCTTGGGGGACAGGCTGCGGATGGCTGGGGACAGACAGCTCCCCAGATATGATATGGTTTATGAGGCCACGGTCATACTCAGGTTCATGACGGCCAGATTCTGTTTATTTAACAAAAACAGACGTTTTCAGCAGCACTGCTAAGGGACCTGGCTTGATGCTGCCTTTTCCAGATTTCCTGGGCTTCAGAGATGGCCTGGGTTTCACAGGCAGATGGAGCTGTTACTGTGCTTTTCCTCCGTGGTGCCAGCCATGCCGGCCGCAACTGCAGGGTACAATCTTGCCTGGGAGCTGGGATGGTTCTAGACACACTGTGGGCAAGCACAGGTGGCCCAGAACCCACTTGGAGGACCCCAGATTGCCCTGTGGATAGTGTGGCACCCAAATCAAACCAGCCAGCATCTGGAGGGAGGACTCTGCTCTCTGCAGAAAGCTGAGTGCAGGTTGGAGATCAAATGCCAGGGCACCCCGGCTGACACACACCAGCCAGCCCATGTCTAAACCCCCAGGACCCCAGGATGGAGTTTTGCCTTTTCTAATTTGAATTTGGATTGAAAATTTCATGTAAAATTTTTTAAAAAAATCTAGGGCCAGACTTCTGTATTGTAACTTGTTTTATTTATTTGGTACTGGGAACTGAACTCATGACCTTCTGCTTGCCAAGCAGGCACTGTGCTTCGGAGCTATATCCCAGCCTTACAAATTGTTTCAAAACAACATTTTGTCAGCCGCTGTTCTGGAAAAAGTACTGTGCGTTTTGCCTTTGCATTCTCAGAAGGACTCACAAAGACTGGCCGCTCTTCACCTGGTGACTGCACGGGGATGTGGGCTTTGGGCGCAGACAGCCCAAGTCTGAAACCCAGTGCACCTTGCTCCCTGGTAGAGCTGCCTCTCCTTTCTGTGCCTCAGCTCCCTCCTGCAAAGCAGGAGTAACACACTGTCCCTGCTTCGTACAATTGTCAAGAAAGCCAAGCATCCGCCATGTTCGGCAGAGTGCTTCACCACACCAGGTAACACCAGTGACAACACCTGCAAAGGAAACGTGGCCATCGGCAGCCCGCGCGCTTCCCGCACCTCTTTCTCAGCATTCCCAGCAGTCCCGAGTGTGCGCTCTGTTCAGCTCCACGTGGTAGATGAAGAAGCTGAAACACAGAAAAGTAGTTCCAGGAAAGTGTCTACTTAATGGTCCTGCTGCACTTGTGCACACTTGGTTACAGAATAGTGTCATCGTGGCCTTATAAGCCTGGCTGTCCCCGTGGGGATGTGTGTCCTTTGAATGTCATTACTCTAGCTGTCCCTTGTGACTTGACGGACCTAGTGCCAGGCACATGGCAGGTAAGTAATGGTGAATAAATTGGAAGAAGCTTACTGAGAAGTGTCAATTTGGAGTGCACACATGAAAAGATCTTGTTATTTTTTCGACATTGGCTTCCAGCCACACTGTAAGGCTCTTTCTGAGGTTCTATGGTAGTAGCTCCTCTGATGGCCTTCAGGCCAAATTCCGCAGCTAGTCCGCTCCTGAGGCCTACACCACAACACAGATAGCACTGCCGGGGACTGAAACTGGGCCTTGCGCGTGGTGGGAAAGAAGTCTACCATTGTGCTACATCCCAGCCCTTCGTTGCTTTTTTAATTTTTTTTTTTATTTAAAAGAGAATAAAACAAAAGGGGGCAGTACAGAGCAGATCAGAAGAGGACAACATAGGCAACACAGTACTTTACATTAAGTCAACTGGACATCAACAGTATCTAACGCCATATCTCTTACTCTGCTATAGTTGAGCATAGTTTCAATTACAATAATATCAAACATAACACAATAGTATAA
>PVJX010036231.1:0-17715 GCA_004027295.1 Dolichotis patagonum
GCAAGAAGCTGGCTTCTGCATCTGTGCTGCCCACCTGGCTTTTTTATTTTTTTAATCCCAGAATCCCCTGGGAAGATGGGGTAACCAGGGACTGCCCCTCACTAATCCTGTAGCCTTCTCTGGAGGGGGATAGACAGCATCTACCTCTAGGCTCTGGGGAGGAGGTAGCGTTTGCCTAGGGTCTGGTGCCCCAGTATTGCTCAAGAATCCGAGGTGTGACCGTGAACGGTTCCGAGGCTGCTGTGAGAAGGCATGGAGGGGGCGTGCTGGGGTGGCGTTGGTGTAAAGGTGTGGTTGGAAATGGCCCCTCTGTCCAGAACAGTCTGTTTTGACTTATTTGACTGTGGGAATTTGAAAAACAGTCCAAGTGTTTTCCTCCCTCCTTGCTGTCTCCCGGCTTCCAGATTTCCTCTGGCTCACCCACTTTCCTCTTGAACACTGCTAGTTCTCCCTCATGTGTTCTCACACTTACCTGCTCACACCTTCCAGAAGTGCAGGTGGACTGTCAGAAGACCCCCGGTTTCCCTTCTTGTTGTCCCAGTGGCACACAGGCACCTGTGCACACTCATTTTCACGCCCACGCTTCCCTCCTTCTCTCCTGGTTCTATTCTGTGTCTTGAGCCGACTGGCTCTCTGGCTGTGTGACACGGGCCAAGTCAGCCTCTCCGGGCCTCGCTTTGTCGCTGTCAGCGGAGGCTTCCTTTGAGGGAGCTCCTCACCTTCTCACACAGGGCATCTGAGGTGAAGTTCCCCTTACGACGAGTAGATTCCATCTCATTAGGAAGACCAAGTCCCAACCCGGCCTGATGTCTCAGCCTTTTCCTGGTACTGGAGAGACAGCATTTCATTTGGAGCTGGAAATTAACCCGGGGTCAGGAGCAAATGGAGAGTTCACAGTGGTGATTCAGTCTTGTCCTCCAAGAAGACGCAGCATGGCGCCATCTCCTTGCTTCCGGGCCTCTCGGCTTCCTCTTGATGACTGGGCACTCAGAGCTGGGAGGGAGGGGGCAGCGAAATGGAGGCGGGGCTCCCCGGAGTCCTGTATCAGATCCACCAGGACGATCCAGTTCCTTCTGGGGTGACCCTTTGCCCTGCCTCGTCCAGGGACAGAGGGAGCTACAGTTTGTGGAGGATTTGCCGTGTGGAGGATTTGCCGCGTGACCCTGTTGGCTCCTCATGGCAGCCAGACGAGGTCCATGTGGATGTTATGTCCATTTTAGGGATGGTGAGACTGAGGCTAGAGTCCAGTTCTAATCCTGCTGTGCCACAGACTCCTTGCAAGCCTTGGATGGATGGTCCCCTCTCTTTGGGTTGAAGTTAACCCATCATGAAAGAAGGGAGACATATGTGATCTTCATGACCTCTCCCAGCACCATCTTCTGAGTCTCTCTGGGGCAGAACATTTCAGGCTGCCTGAAGGGTTCTGGGCTGTGTGGCCTTGGGCAGGTTACCCAACCTCTCTGATGCCCAGGTTGCCAGAGGACTGGGGGAGGGGCAAGGACCATGCCCATGCTTCTCCTTGCCCTCCCTGGGGTTTGATGCTGTCTCAGCAGCATCTACAGAGACCTTTTTGCTAGGAATGTGGCCTTGCTCTCCACCCAGAAGCAGAGAAATTCACCCCCAGGTGACATGGTGTGTGATGCTTCTGGGTATAAGCCATTTGTCTACCAAGGGCCTCTCCAGCATTCCTAGCTCTAACACAGGACATACTGGGATGATTTTTGTCCAGTGATGTGCAGCTGTACTTGGGGCCACTGAACCCCCCCAAACCCCAGGTAGAACTTTCAAATGTGAAACTGATCAAAAGGGAGCAGGTATAGGGAACCCCTCCCTCTACTTCCCCAACAAACCTCCACTTGGTATGCTGTGAGGTACCCTAGGGAACCCCATTTGAAAATCACAGGCCAAAAGGTGACAGAAGTACCTCTGAGCCCGGAAGGAACGATCCCTTGCAGCTTTGTCTGTCTGCAGTCCTTTTCAGTAGCAGCTCTGTCCCTGTCCTTTTTCTGAGAGGGCTTTCCTGTGTTTCTTTGGGCCATTGATCCTAATCAATCACCCGGAGACACGTCTCTCAATATTGACACGCAGTGGGTGACATTTTTGAATTGTTCTCTCTCTGATCTTCCCCACAATCCTAGCACAGGTAAAGATGAGGTCGCTACTTAGTGGTAAAGCAAGAAATTGGGGCTTTTGATTTGCAGGCCTTGGAAACACAGTATTTACCCAGATAATCCTGCCTGAGTCAGCAGGTGTTTGGAGACCTAGGCAATATATTTGACAATATTAATAAATAGAGATTTCGAGCAGAGCGAATCTGCTTCTGAGGTGGCTCAGCGGGGTCCCAAGAGCTGTTTGAATGAAGAGTCTCTTCGCACTGCCTGCGTGGCCCCTGGGCAGCCTTCAGCCCAGTTTGATTTTTCAGACCTCAAGGTGTTCTTCCCTTAAAACCTGATTTCCACGCAGATTTACCAGGCAGTGACGGGCACAGGAAGGGCCCCTTTGGGGACCCACAGTGAGGTCTCCGATGGGGGCTTCATGCCTGCTGCGTATCAGACCCCCGGGGGAAGCTGGATGCCTGGAAGACATCTGGAGACTCAGAGCCCTTCCCTTACAGACAAAGTCCTGGGGCCCTGAGAGGTTGGGTGACTTGGCCAAGGCCACACAGGGAGTTGGAGGCAGAGCCCACGTCCCCTGATGGTCCCAGGCTGGGTCGCTTTCCAATGCCCAGGACCTTTTCCTAGGGGAAGGTGGCTGCCCTAGGCTCTCTCATGCAGGTAATAACCCAGGTCTTCGGTGTGGGAAGAGAGGTGGCGTGAGCTATTAATTAGAAAGGGCGGAGAGGCACCTGGGACCTCTGCCCGCAGTCTCTTGTCTGTCCTGTCGTCCCCAGGGCTGGGGGAGTGAAGAGGGAGGAGCCCCGTGCCCGCCCACGGTGGCAGACACATGTGAGTTCAATTCCAGGCTGGCACGGCCCGTGCTGGGCGTTCGGCAGCTCTGGGAGTGGGTGGGGACGCGGTCTTCTCCGAGCCTGACCCTGGCAGCCTGGCAGATGTGTTTATTTCTTCCTTTTCCACTTGGGAGGCAGACGCACGTCTGGCAGGGCGGGGAGAAGGCGAAGGCGGGCGCTCCCCGCGATCAGGGCTGGCTCTCTGAGTGGGCCTGGGGTCTGCAGCTGTAACTGAGCTTCCTCCCCCTTACCTGCAGAGAGGGGATGGTGACCCCCTGCCACGTGGGGAGGGGCCGGGGGAACCCTAATGTCCTGCCCGATGGGCTAAGCGAGTCTTTTGCATTCGTCCTTAGTTTGAGGAATCTGGCAGGAGTCTGGCTGTCTTGTTCAAGGGCAGCCTGGCTTCATAGTGAGACCCTGACTCAAAAAAGCAAAAATAGATGCAGAAATATGGAAAAACTAATCCTTGTTCCTTTTTCTGATTATGAAAGCCAAACATCTATGTGTACCGGTGACCCACAGATAACATTGTGCCTGGGTGTCTTTCCAGTCTTCTGCGCAGTGTGTGTGTGTACATGCATGTGTGCTGTTAAATAAAATATATGGGAGGCCATTGTTTTGGACTGAGCTCCTGTGCCAGACCTCAATAGGTCAGCCAAAATGGAGTCACTCACGCTAAGATCCTGCGTCACTAAACGGAACCCTAAGACGGGCGAGAGCCGATTTTCGGAGGGGAGAGATGGCAGCCAAACTCTCCAGACGGGCCACCGCTCGCCTGTGGGGGAAGGAAGTGCCAGTGCTCCATCCACACAGGAGAGGACTTTTGAAACAACCAGTCTGCTTTGGATTCCTTGTTTCTATGTCTTCAGCCTCTTGTGCCTGTAAGTCGCGCCCCCCTCCTCCCTGGTTTTGGGGAGGCCTCCTGTTTTGTAGATGGGCACTGCCTGGTTCACGAATCACTGATGAAGTCATTTAGGTCTTCAAGACACACTTTGCTAAAATTTTGTTCTTTGACAATGAAATATATATATGTATATACACTAATATTGTCCATATAATGAAAAAAAGTTGAGAAAGAATTGAAACCAGGCCTGGCTTATAAATCTGGAATGCATGCATATGGGTCACAGAGTGATGTGACTCATGAGTGACACAGCCAGCAGGAAGCTAGAGCTCTTCTGGGGAGAAGCTAGCCAAGGAGGAGGAGGGGAGGAAGAGGATGGGGAGAAGGGGAGGAGGAAAGGGAGAGGAGAGAGGAGGCATCGAGGAGGGCTGGCAACAGGTGCTAGTGTACCAAGGACGATGAAATCATTGTGGGAGGTCATTTTTACCAGCTGAAGGAAACCTTGGCTTTCAGGTGACTTCATGCAAAGTTGCCGTCCCCAGGTCCCCTCCGTAACTGAGCCCTGGCCACGCGCTCTGCACCAGCTCCTAGGTGAGGTAGACCGCCAGCAGGTCCTTGCCTCAGTTCTGTGTGTTGGGCCTGTCCCTTATCAGACTATTTCTTTCCATCGCGCAGCAGAGCAGGAGCCGCTCACTCTGGGCTGCGGACCGGCCTCGTGTGTACTTCTGGCAGCTCCACCGTCCCACCACAGTCTGCATGCTGCTGCCTGTCAGGTCAGCCCTGCAGTGAGCTGCGCATGCCAGGGGTCTATGTTCCTGCTCCTCTGAGTCGTGGTGAAGCCATGCCCTGGCTGCAGAAAAACTGTTTCTCTATGAATCCGCTCCCTGGTGCCAAAAAAGTTTGGGCGCTGCTGTGGTAGAAGGTGCCTGCGCACCGTGGCTCAGACATTGCTAAGAGTAGGGTTTCAGGAAGGACGGGATCCCCGGGGTGTGGGTGACCCATACACTCAGCTGCATGAGGGGTCTGCCCTGTTGGTACTGCCCTCCAGTCTCCAGGCCTCAGTCACCCATCAAGTGTTACAGCGACCCTCAACTTCCTGTTCTCTCTCCCAAACGTCTGGAGTGTGGGGTTTTGTGAGCCAGGGTGTCTCCTGACCCTGTGACCCTGTGCTCCTGTGTTGGAGTGTGTGGTCACTCCGGGAATTGAGCTGGGCAGCCTGCTGAGTGAGCGCATGGATGTGGAGAGGCCTGGCTTTGTCCCTTATAAACAGATGTGCCCTGGTCTTAGGGTCAGACAGGGGCTGCTCCAGGCTGTCCCCAAACTCCCAGTAAGCCTCCTGCCTCAGCCTCCCCAATGCTGGGAATATAGGCCTGCACCACTGCCCTGGCTTCCCCAAGGAGTTGTTTTGTTTTGTTTTTGGTGGTTTTTTTTTTTGGTCCGGGGATTGAATTTGCGACCTCGCATTTGCCAGGCAGGTGATTACACCGCTGAGCTAAATCCCTGGCCCTCCCCAAGGACTCAGAAACTGAGTTCTCTGGGTTCCCAGCTTTGTTAAGCAAAGTCCTCAAAGAGGTGAAAAGTTCTTGGCCACCTCAATCAAGCTGGGGAGTGTCTTAAAAGACTAATCTCCATACCATGAATTTTAAAGCTCTCTGGTTGCAAGTGTGGGGAAAACCCATCAAAATGCTAATGGCTCTGCGGTCTTACCTCCTGCAGCCCACTTTCTGCATTAGAATAGATTTACAAGGATGGGTGCAGGAGAGAATTACAAAGACTTGGGGGGCCGTTTTCTGGATTCCACCGCAGCCCTGTGGGCTATAAAGTCTGGATTAATAGGCCCCCTTCTCTCCACTCCTCCTTTCCACTCCTCTTCCAGTGCTCAGCTTTTGGCTTCCTTGCTCCTGGCGGGGGGTGGCCCACTTAGAAAATCTCCATTACTGTCCCGTGACCTTCAGCTGCTTCTCCCGGAGGCAGGAGGGGCTGCGCATGGCGTCCACGTGCATTCGAGGTCGGGAATGCGTAGAGACACTGTCCACGCCCACGCCAGTGCCAGCAGCACCCGCTGTCCCTGTGGCCTTTGATCCCAGGTATTTTTGAACAAGCAGCCCAGTGGCCTGTGAACCTCTCAGGTGTCTTCCGGGTGAAGGACACTGGCGGCAGCTGCACTCCTCAGTGCTGGCTGGTGGCCTGGGTCTGTGGCTTGGGCCCTTTGGGTACTGGTCCCTGGGCTGGGCTCAGCTTTGTGACTGCAGGCAGGGCCGGTGGCCTCTGAGCCTCTGCTCCTCTGTGAGTGTGGAGCGTGCCCTGCCCAGGGAGCATCACAGGGCCTGCATCTTACAGGTGCTTCTGCAAGCGCTGGGCAGCGTGGAAAGGGCACCAGGTTTCAGTTCTGCTTCCTGGACAAGTTTCTACCTCACCTGGGGCTCCAGGTCCCGCTACTGGGGCCAGATGCCTCGCAGGTCTGCCTGGGAGGAGATGCAGCTGGAATCCTTTGTTTTCTATTTCTCTTTTTTATACACACACACACACACACACACACACACACACACACACAGCTCCCCTCTCCATCTGTACAATGGGCAGTTGCTAATATTTTCAGCATTCCTGTCCCTGTCTGCTCCATCCCTGGGAAGCTGCTTCTGGAGGGGGAGGTGGTGTGCAGGTTCGGGGTGGTGCCCAGCGTGGTGGTGATGGTGGTGGTGGTGGTGGGGTGGTCGTGCTTCAGGACTCCCGGCCGTATTCTCTTTCCTGCTCAGCAGTGCAGCGGGGTCTTGTCTGTCAGGCAGGTACCTCATAGAGGGACACCAAGGAACATTGCTGACAAGTGCTGTCACCTCAGAGGGGAGTCCAGGACCAGATGGGGGGGGCTCTGAACAACAGGTATGCTGAGGGTGAAGCGTCTCAGTGCTGATTCACGGGCTTGGTGCATCGTCCCTTCCTTCCCTGGCCACCAGGAGCTACGGGGCTCTGATCGGGAGTCCTGTGTCCTCTGGGGCGGGGGTCACTGTGCTGGATGTGCCCTGGTCCACGCAGGGGGCAGCCCTCCACTCCCCAAGAAAAAACAGGTCCCGTGTCTTTTAAGGATGTTACAGCCTCATCTGTGCCCTGCCGGGACCCTGGGGCATCATTAGAAGGTTCACGGGAACAGAGGGTGAGGGGGCTGAGTGACTGGGCGGAAGTGCAAGGCCCCCTCTTTCCATGGGGAGACGGCGCAGGTGGGCGATGGGCCAAGCTTAGGCGGCTTCACTGAGGGCTGTAGCTGGTGGGGACCAGGCTGTGGCTCCTCTTCGTGCTCCCTACACTATGAACAGTGGATGAACCCAAAGCAAAGCAAAGCAAAGCAAAGCCCTGGTTTTGTTCTGAAGCCACAGACTGCCCAGCTTGGGTCTGTCACCGAGTGGCCAGCAGACAGTGTGGCCTGGTGGGAGAGTGGGGTGGGTGCAGGGCCAGGAGAAAAGGAGGCTGTGGTCTTGCACTTGGGGAGAAGGAAAAGTGGAGGAGAGACCAGAGACAGAGATGGAGAGGGAGAGACGGAGAGAGATTTCTTTGTGGGCTTCCTCCTCCTCCCGGAAGTCCTCCTGGCTTGCTATTCTAGGACGCCAACACAAGTCCACCGGACTCCACCAGTATGATCTGGAAACCCAGAGTCTGGGCCATTCTGAGGCCAGCTGCTGTGAATTAGCGTGGGTGTGGGAATGGGGCGTGGGCCCATCTGTTCTTGGAGTGGGAGCCTCGGGAGCAACTGCTCTGAGGAGCAGAGCTTGGAACCACCAAACATGGGTTGTTGCCCTCTCTCCAATTTTTTTTAAAAATTTTGGTAAAAGACACATAAAATTTACCAAAACTGACTTTTTAAATGCAGTGGTTTTCAGCACATTTTTATTTATTTATTGCAATACTGGAGATTTAACGAAGAGTCTTTGCACTGAACGACAATCACAAGCTTTGTTTTACTTTTTATTTTGAGACTTGTAAATCACTAAATTGCCCAGGCTTGACTCAAATTTGAGATCCTCCTGCTTCAGCCTCCCAGAGTGCTGGGATTACAGGCATGCACCACCACACCCTTAAGTTACATTTATGTTGTATCACCTTTACCACCGCCCATCTCTAACTATTCCTCTGATACAGATGCCTCTGTCATCTACTCAGTGATGGCTCCCCCATTCCTCCTTTTCCCCAGCCCCTGGAAAGCAGGTTCTACTTTCTGTATCACCTGCCCCTTAATTTAAGCGGGATCGTATAGTATCTGACTTTCTGTGCCTGGCTTATTTCACTTAGCACAATGACCACAGGGCCATCACACTGAAGTGTGTGTCAGGATTCCTTCCCTTTTTTTAAAAGGTTCTTACTATTCCACTCTTTGTAATATAGACCACAGTTTGTTCAACCATGCTTTCACTCATGGACTCTTGAGTTGCTTCCAGGTTTTAGTTGTGAATAATGCGTCTATGAATATGGATGTATGGATATTGCCTTGAGACTCTGCTTTTCTCTCTCTCTTTTTTTTTTTTTTGGTACCAGGAGTTGAACTCAGGACCTTGTGCTTGCCAGGCAGGCACTGTGCCACTGAGCTGTATCCCCAGTGATGCTTCCCATGTTTTGGGGTCTATATCCAGGAATGGAGTTGTTGGATCATATTGTAATTCTATTTTTAATTTTTTGAAGAACTGTCATGTTTTACAGAGCAGCTGTACCATTTTACATTCCCACCCAGAGAGCTTACGGCTTCCAGTTTTTCCACATTTTTGCCAACATTTGTCATTTTCTTTTTTGTTTGTTTGTTTTATAGTGGCCGGAGTGAGGTGGTGTCTCATTGTAGTTTTTTTTTTCATTGTAGTCCTGATTTGTATCTTTAATTATGAGTGATGTCGGGCATGTGTAATATACTTTCCTTGCCATTTGTAGGTCTTTTTTAGAGAAATGTCCACTGCTATCTTTTGCCTGTTTTTAACAGTTTTGCTTGGTTTTTATTTTTTGTTTCTTTGTTGTTTTTAGGAGTTATGGATAGTGATTCCTGCTCATAAACATGATTGATAAATAGTTTCACCATTTCACGTGCTTCCTTTTTGCTGTTTATTTTACACAAAATATAAAATTGTGCACAGAAATTATACATTTTTTATGAAGCTCAGTTTGCCTTTTTTTTTCATTTGTTGCTTCTACCTTCCGTGTCATATCCAAAAAAGCACTGTCAAATTCAGTGTGAAGTTCCTCTAGCTAAACCGGGCGTGGTGATGCATGCCTGTAATTCCAGCACTCTGGGAGGCTAAGGCAGGAAGTCCACAGACTTAAGCCCAGCCAGGGTAATTTAGTGATGCTCTGTATGGAAGTCAAAAATTGAAGAAGGTTGGGGACGTAGCTGAGCAGGAAGGCCCAGCGTCTGATCTCCAGTGCTGTGAAAACAGTGAGTGAAAAGCACAAAGCTGTGTCTGGAGCCTGCAGGGCTCAATTAAACCAGAGTGGTAGAAGGGGGTGTCCTTACCCTATTCCTGGGACCTGGCAAGCACGAGGCCCCAGGAGTCTGATTCCTGGCACACGTGCACGCGCACACACACACACACACACGATTACCTGTCTTGTTCCTCATCTTAGGAGAAAGCTCTCTGCCTGTCCCGTGGTGTTGGCTGTGGAATACATGTGTGACTTAGGCTGTTGCACGTTTTGGTCATGAAAGGCCGTTTAGTCAGATGCCTTCTCTGCATTAATGGAGATGATCACATTTCCCCCCTTCCTTCTGTGGATGTGATCTGTACCATTGATTGATTTTTGCATGTGGTACCCTCCTTGGCCCCTATCCTTTGACATGAAGTAGTACAGATAATCTTTCAGGGTCCTGTTTTCCCTGTGTATCAAATGCTTTTGTTGTTCTGGGTACCGTGGGAATCACTTGCAGTCTGTTAGCTCATCAGATCTCTAACTTTGATCTTTTAGATGGGATTGTGATTTCCACAGTTACCCTTAACTGGTGACTGTCCTGAGGTTTTGGGGATAAGAAAACCCACAGTGCTTTACCACATGTCCATCTGTCCATCCATCCATCCTTCTAGCCATCCATCCATCCATCCTTCTAGCCATCCATCCATCCATTCATCCATCCACCCACCCACCCATCCATCCCTGTACCCATCCATCCTTGCAGCCAGCTGTAGCCCACTTTCTTCTTTCCACCACTCATGTTCTTTCATAGATCCATTCTGTGTCTGGCTCCTCACCTCCTACCCTGTCTCCTGTTCACATTAAAGAGGGCAGCAGCTATGCTGGGAGATGAGTTTCTATGCCAGCCCAGCCTCAAGTACTATCAAAATGTAGCTGCGCTATCCTGCTATCCTGGTTCATTACCCATGTTCATGTCCCCTCCCCCAACAGAAAGACCGTTTTTACAGGTGGCATGGGGCTTCCATCAGCACCTGTCCCTTCTCCTGAACCCAGGCAGGCAACCTATCCCATGCCTGGCCAATAACTGGATGGTTGCAAATCAGTTGGCAAACCCAACAGACTGGTCATGACTCGGACCAAAGAAACTTTGCTATCCTTGCCACACTGTCACATTCTTAACCACCTGCCTCAGCCAAGGCCAAGGCAAGGGGCAGCCCTCAGCCCTCCTTTCTGAAGGTCTTGTTGATACACAGAGCAGGCAGTGAGATGGGGTAGCTGGAGGCTGACCGTTTGGACTCTGCTCAGATTCACAGACTCTGGAAGACTATAGCAAGACTGTTCATAGCTGTGAGTTACCGTCTGACAGGGTCTAGTGACAATTGTACCAGTAGTTTAGAGCCGCCCATTTCTTCTCTGATCTGGCTCCCCACCATTTTGTAGATCCATTTGCCCTCCATTGTCCTTCTTTCTGTTATCCATTCATCCATTCATTTATCCCTCCCTCCCCCAATGGTCATTCATTCAGCCAGTCAACATCCATCCATCCATCCATTCATCGTCCATCGATCCACCCATCCATCCATCCATTCATTCATCTATCCATCTGTCTACCAATTCATCATTCATCAATCCATCCACCTATCCATTCGTCCATCATTCATCCCCCATCCCTCCCACATCCGTTGTGCAACTCTCCTGTCCATCCATCTATCCATCATCCATCCACCTACCCATCTATCATTCCTCCCTCTTTCTCCTTTCCTGCATCATCTGTCCACCCACCCATTACCCATCCATCCACCCATCCATAACCTCGTTCCTCCTTTTCTGCCCTTTAGTTTCTCCAGTAGATCCATTCTGTACCCAGTTGTTGTCCACTTTCCTCACAACTATCCTGAGTCAGGGTCTGAGGCCTACAGAGGGAGGAGGACACCATTTCTAATTTTTTAAATTTTAAATTTTATTTTAAAGGGTGTAAAATTAAACACAACAAAACAGAACAGAACGGGACATAAGAAAGCATAAATTTCAAAGCTAGACAACCAGAGATCTTCAGTCTCTTGTCATATTGTCTCTTGTTTTCTTCCAAATGGTTGTCCATACCTTTGCATACGGGGAGCTCATACTAAATAACATAGCCAATCTTTCCACAAGATGTGTAGTTCACTGGCTCCCACTTCCTAAGGGAGGGGAGACACGGGACGGGGGACAGGACAGCATGAGATGTTTGATTCTCAGCCTGCGCACTGGCAGGCTCATAGCCACCCCCAAGAGGAGAGGAGTTCCTTGTTCTCCTGGCACCCTGAGTCATCTGCATGGTGCAGGTCCTGAGACACCAGGGTGTCTCTCCTTCGGGCTGCCGAAAGTCTGCCACACTCACAGCTGCCCTCCAGAGAGGGAAGGAGCTCCTTTCTCCCGGTACCCTGAGTCAACCACATGGTGCAGGTCCCGACTCGCCAGGGTCTTTCTCCTGCAGGCCACTGAAAGTCTGCCACACTCACCTGCTATTTCTTTCTAATGAATTGACCATTACATTTCCAAAGTTCTGAAATGGCCAACAGACCACAGAAAGAATTCTTTTTAGGCTCCTGTTTGAAACCAGCAGCTACAGCAATCTGCTGGCCTTGCTTTAGGGCCATCATTTCTATTGTTGAGTGACTCACAGTCTGGTCACATGACCAAAAACCATACCACTATACATACAAATTGCTAGGGGAACCCAGAGAATAATGATTCATCATGCCAGTTGGGGCCATTTGGGGCCTGGGAAGGTTTCTCAGAAGAGATAATTGAAGGTGTTTGTTTTGTTTTGTCTTGTTTGAGATAAGGCTTTGCTACGTAGACCACACTGGCCTTGAACGCACTATGTAGCCCAGACTGGCCTCAAACTCTCAGTGATTCTCCTGCCTCAGCCTCCTGAGTGGTAGAATTACAGGTGTGCCACACTGCACCTGTCTAAGGAAAGATTTTGAAGGCTGAGCAGAACTTTGCCCAGTGTGAAGCTCAGAGTTAGGAAAGGGAGAAAAGAATTCCAGGCAGGGTGAACGACTGTGAGGGTGGGCTGAGCATGTGGTGGGGGTTGAGACCAAGTGAGTTCACGCTGACCATGCAGGCGGAGCGAGGACCTGAGGGGCCTGGAGCGCAGCAGAGGATCAGATGATAAAATGTCTTGTGTACAGGCCGAGAGGAGCCAGGCAACCCGCGGCAGCAGAGGCAGACCCAGTGCCAACAGCGGGGACGGCAGGCTGCAGACCGGCCAGGCAGTGCTGAGGCCAAGGCAGGCAGCGTCGGGAAGGAGGGATGAAGACGGAGAATCAGGGATGATCTGGAGGGGGAGCCGAATGAGAATAGAGACGGGCCGTGGAGTGGGTGTCTGTTTCCTGGGCTGCTCTGCCATGACGTTGCGGCAGGCTGCGTGTGCATGGTGCTTGGCACTGTTGGGGTGTGTGTGTTGCCCATGCGCGCATGTGTGTGCACTATTTTAATTAAAAACTTAAAAGTGGGGTTGGAGACATCAGAGCCAATACTCAAGACTCTCGTCTGGGCCTTGTCCCGGACACTGGAGTGGCCCGCAGATTTTTCTTATAAATGGAGTCACCAGCCAGCCCTTCATTTAGAACACGGAGAGGAGGAGGGTGGCCAGCTGGCTGGAGGCAGGCCGCAAGGCGGCAGACCCGGTGTTCACAGCATTAGTTAAGTGCATTCTAAGGCATGACTTCAAAACACAGTTTTTTTCCTACCTGGGGAACCAGGCTGTGCCGTACAAAGGGGGCGTCGGCATCAGCGAAGCGAACCGGCAGCGTTAGACGGCGCGATTGTGACCCGAGGGGAGTGGGGCCTGCAAGCTACAGTAAGGAGAGCCGGGCCCTCGCTGCTTCCTGTGAGCACTTTGCAGTGAGCCTCTTGTCATCCAGGAGCCACCGGAATTGGTGGCCCACTTTCCAGAGTGCCTTGTTCCGGGTGGCAGGCTCTGGGGTGAAAAGGGCAGGATTTAGGGTTCGAATCTGTACCAGCCCAAGCCTTGGGAGGGTGGCTCCTACCCTCAGCTGTTCCTTCCCAAAGCCCAGGACACTCAGGGCAAGGGTACCGTCACCACTGACCCCCTGCTACCTTTACACACTGCCCCTTGTCACCCAGCACCTGCCTCCTCTCTGGGCCCTAAACCCTGGGTTTGTTTCTCTGACTGGAACACGTCTGTAGCTACTGCCCTCCTTTAGGGGCAGCAGGACCTAGCTCAGGGGTCTCAGGGGACACAAGGAGACGTAGTCCCAAGCCCAGCCGTGCCCCATCCCTGCACAATGCAGGTTTGCTTAATGGAAATCGGGATTAGTGCTGGTTCTGTCTTTCTAGGCAGACTGGTAATCAATGCATCTTCTTGCTCGCTGCAGGAGGGCAGACTTTCCTCCAAGCCCGGAGAGAGCACGAGGCTCCGAGTGCCAGAGCTGGGAAGTAATTTTGTTAGTGAGACAGGCCCTACCCACCTTCCCGACACGGTGGCCTGCTGCTCCTGCCCAGCGAGGCTGTAGCCTTTAATTTCGTTAATGTGTGACATTCACCCAGGCAGCCTGGCTGACAGTAGGCTTGACATTAATACGTGTTCCTCGAGCTCCCCGGAGCTCATGAAAGCTCATTATCACTTCTGAGCCTGTGAACGCAGTGGCTGGGCCCAGCGAGGCCCCGGGAATCTGCCGGGACATCTGCCCCAGCCACAGAGCAAATGCCTGCCTTTGTCCGAAGTCACCTTGTAGCCAGAGCCCTGGGTTTCAATTGCGAACTCAGACAAAAGGCTCCTCCTGTCCCGTGCCTTGCTGCACTGGCCCCTTTCAGCAGTGTGGCCTTGAGCGAGTCTCTGCACCTGAGCTCACTCATTCATGGTCCTTATCTCTAGAGTGGAGACTTTTCTCTTGGGGTTGTCACTGTTACTGCCTGAGGCAGTGGAAACTGATCCAGGACCCTCTGCTTGGCCTTGTCACTGAGGGTGGCATTGGGGTCCTTAGCGTCCTCTCGCCCCCACTGGCTGTAGACTGTGTTTGCCTCTCTTCCCGCTGCACATGAAGGCGCTGGGCCCTGAGACGGGCTCTGGCCTCCGTTGGCCGGTGTGCCGTCAGGAGGGAGTGACGTTGATCCTTCCTGTCTGACTTGGGGTCTGATTGGGGACCTGCGTTGTCCTCACCTCCAGGCCTGTCGTGCACAGAACTTGCCATCACTGTTCTACCCAAAGAGCCTGCATTCGTTAGGCAGTGATTAAGTCTCTTTCCCACTTGCACGATTGCTGGGAAGCCTTCCCTCAGCCCGGGGAGACTGGCATTCCCACCCTAGAGGATCGGATGCAAACTAAAAGCAGAAGAGACGCCGCTCAACCTTCTCATTAGCACACTCAGTGACATCGGGCGATGCTGTGTGGGCCATGCTCACTGAGAGGACCAGAAAGACTCCCTGACCTGTCACAGGTTCTGGGGCCACCGTGTTGGGGACCTCAGTGCTGGTTGTCCAGCTGTTGGTCCCTGCCTGGTTTCTGTACTTGGAGAGATGGGGTGGGGGGAGCCCACCTCAGGGATGGGGAGCCACACCTGTGCACATGGCCTACAGACCTTTGCCTTTGTCTTTTCTTTCTCTAGAGTTGATCTGGAAGCCACCAGCAGAAGACCCCAAGGGGACTTGGTCACCTGTGGGCCAGAAGGGAAAGACCCCGACTGGCTGAGGTATGTTTCAGCACTGTGGCAAGTGGCATCTGCATTCCTTAAACAGGGTGTCCACTGTTCAGCTTCTCCCCAACCTCCAGACCAGCTCAGCTGAGTGAAGTCTCAGCACATGGTGAAATGGTGCAGGGATCTGTGCGTGAGGCACACGCCTATCATCCTGGTACTTAGGAGGCTGAGGCAGGAGGATCGCCATGAGTTCAAAACCAGCCTGGATTACATTGTGAGTTTGAGGCCAGCCTGGACTTCATAGCAAGCAAGTCTCAAAAAAAGAGGTGGTGGGGTGGGGAGGCTTCAGAGCAGAAACGAAGTCCTGCCTGGGCTGCCTGTGACCCCAAGACTGCGTGCGAGGGGGCAACCTCATGGGAGATTCCAAAGACGGAGCCAGGATGTCTGACCCTGGCCAGCTCCTGCCACCAGTGTGCCTTGTGGCTCCTTTGCCTCTGCGGGCCTCCTTCCCGTCGTCGTCTTGTCTTCTCTTTTCTTTTTCTGTTTTTCTTGTTATGTACCTCAAGTTGTCCTTGAACTCACAGCCATCCTCCTGCCTCAGCCTCCACCGGGATTATAGGTGTGCGCCACCAAGAGCCTCATTTTGCGGTCTGTGAAATGAAGATCTGTGTTGGGAATCTTTTCACTGCCTGAGATGTTGGTGCTGTTACCTCTCCAGTTTAGAGAAGAAGAAAGTGTGTGAGGGAGGTGCTCAGAAAAGTCAAGTGACTTGCTCAGAGTCACACAGCACTGAGGACAGTAGCTCGGGTTTGAAGCCACTGCCTGAACCACCCCACGGTTCCCTGGTCTTTTGCTTACTTAGCTATGTGACTTAAAGCTAAAGGTTAAAAATATTAACTTTATCAGCCAAAGTGCCTATCTCAAATTCCGTTTCCTGAAGCAGCATAAAAATGGTTTGTTTCCTTGTTGTAGAATTTTTTTTTAAATGGGGTTTTTCACAAAAATCTCTAGGTTTTGGTTTTCTGATCTCTGAAGTGCATGTAACCGGGGTATAGTAGTGCCTGCCTGTCATCCCAGCACTTGGGAGGCTGAGGCAGGAGGATCACTGTGAATGCGAGACCAGCCTGGGCTACATAGTGAATTCAAGGCCAGCTTGGAATATAGAGTACACCTTGCCTCAGAAAACAATACTAAGGAAATAGTAAATAAATAAAAATAAAACAGGAGTGTAACACCTACTCATGGGCTGCTTGGGAGAGTGTCCCCTCACCGGAGCCACTGTGTCCTGTGCTGTCCCCTTAGCCCCTGACAGTCCCCACACCCTGGCCTTGATCCGCACTGTAAACGCGGGGCCTCTCACAGGAAGCGGGCAGTAAGGTGGGGAGGTGGAAAGCGTCCCCTCCCCTCCCTGGCCCCAGGTAGCTTCTCCCAGCCTGAGAGTCTCTTCCAAACAGCAGGGCCAGTGTTGTGGGTTTCCCTGGTGGAGGCAGCCTGAGGGTCGCGGCTGGCCCCTCTCATGAACCTGGAAACAGGAAAATGTTGCTTGCGAGAAAAACAGAAAGGTGCCAGAAAGTAATAGCCATAGTCCAGCAGCCTTGTGGAGGCTGAGTCCCAGCTCTGGGCTTGAATAGCTACAGGCTGCAGGGTGAGGGATTTGAATCCTCACCTTCAGCAGTCTGATCTGTAAAATGGGCACAAAGCCTGCAACTCACCGGGCAGCTGCAAGGGCACAGTGACCCCAAGGGAAGCCCCTGTTTGCCATGAACCATGGCAGCTCTCTTTGGACTGGGTGGCCTCCCAAGGTCACCTCTCCACACAGGCCCGGGCTCTGGGGATGTGAGAGCTGGTGTTTGTAACCAAATAGTGCGGTTACCCTGGAGACGCAGGCCTCTTCCTGTGCCCAAAGGCTGAGAGTGGGGTCTGGCTTGTGTCAGCGCTCTGTTCTGACATCCCTCCTGGGGCTCAGGGGCCTCTTTGGGTGTGAACAGCCTTCCCCTTCCTACCCTCTTTTCCAGGTCCTCCATGGCTAGCTGTCCATCTGGCCCTTAGCCAGAGGTGGCATTGATAATCTCTGGCAGGGGGGCCTCTGGGGTTTGGAGGTGTCCAAAACTAACAAGCATCGAGGGAAGAACGCAAACACGGGGCTCCCGCCCCAAGAACAGTGCTCCCTGCAGCTCCCCCCACACCCTCTGCACCTACAGAGGTATCTCTGCCCCCATGGCATCCTTTGAATACATGGTGATGTCCACATTGCTGTGGTAGCCCTCTCCCCAAGTCCCCCAGGTCCTCAGCACAGCCCTCAGGGTGCAGGCAGGAAGAGAAGTTCTGCGTCTTTATCTCCCCAGCCTGTCCCCTGCAGCAGGCTGGGTGAGAAAAGGCAGCTTTTACAAAGTGTCCTGTGATCTGACAGCAGGAAGCAGGTGGTAGGAGGACGGGGTGACAGGGGCCTATTTGCTACAGTGGAACCTGTTCCCACGCTCCTGTTATCTATTTTTCCCTTGTTTTTTGGGGGGGGGCGTGCTTTTTGGTGTCCTACTTAATAGTCCATCGACAAATCCAAGGTCATGAAGATTTACTTACTCCATGCTTGCTTCGAAGGGTGCTAGCATTTTAGCTTCTGTATCTAGGTTATTGCTCTATTGCGAGTTAAGTTTTGTGTATGACGTGAGGTAGGGATCTGACCTCGTGATTTCGTGGAAATGTCTGCCCCTGTACCCTTCATTAAAGGCACCGTACTTTCTCTGTTGAACAGGCTCAGTGCTCATGTTGGGTTTATTTCTGGCCTCTCCACTCTATTCCCTTGGCTTCTACTTTGGTCTTTATTCCAGGACCATATTCTTTTGGTGACCATGTTTCTAGGTTTAACTTTTTAAGGAGTGTTGCTGTATTTTAAAGCC
>PVJX010036232.1:0-17723 GCA_004027295.1 Dolichotis patagonum
GTCTTTAGTTTCCTGATAATCCCTTTGAATCTGCTTCATAAATTCTAGGTTTTTTCTGAATTCTTCAATAAATTTTTCTCTCCATTTGTGTTCCTCTATTCTTCTGTCTGTGTCTTCTTGAGAGGTACCCAGCCCTTCTTTTATTAATCTACTTATCTCTTGTTTAATTTGAATTCATATTTCAGTTTTGGTCCCGCTTATGAGGTCTTGAATATATCTCTTTATGTCTGCTAATGCTGTGTTTGATGTTGCATTTTTGCTGCCCTCAGTCTCTTTTGTATTTACCTCTCCTGGATCAATGTTCTCAGGGTTGGGGGCTGGGAGTGTTTTATTTCTCCCTTTCGTCATGTTTTTGGTTCCTTCCATACAAGTGTACAGTGTAATTCCCAGACCCTTTTCTTGTTGTTTAAGGCTCCTCTAGAGGGCGCAGGCTAGGAGCTTTGGCCCTCTTCAATAGGTTATCAGAGATTAGAGTTCACCCACGGGCAGTGTGCGCTAGCTCCTCCCTTCTGGGCCAGTCAACCTTTGCAGGCCTTCACTGCGTCAGTGTGCATTGATCTCAGGGAAGTAACTGGGTCCCCACCAGGGGCGTGGCCTAGTTCAAGCAGTTTCCACCAATCCACTCGGCGAGGGGAATAACCAGCTGAAGCCACTTCCTTATGGAGTTATGGCTGTCCTGCCCAAATCCAACATGTCGTCCAGTCAGTTTCCCCTTTCCCATGGGAGGGTCTTATTCTCATCACTCACCGTGTCCCCGAGAACTGCTGGACTGCCCGACCTCCGACTTCAGTGCGGCTGCGGTGGGAATTCACAGTGCCTCTGGGTGGGTCGTGTGCAGTGCCGGTCCCCGCGAGCTGCACGCAGGGCTGTTCAGCTCTGGGCTCCGGCGGCTCAAGCCAGTCGCTTTGGCGCGGATCGCTTGTTCAGGTCGGGCGGAATTCAAGCATCTCGAGGCGGGTGCCGTGCTCGCCGATCTTATCTTCACTAATGGTAGCCCCAGGACCTCTTATTCTAGCAGGTTTTTGCGCTTTAGTTTCTTTCTGTGTTGTGAGAGTCTATCTCTCTCTGTTTGGGTGTCTCCAGGGTGTTTTATTCTGGCATTTGAGCTGTCTCTCTCAGAGAGGGTCTCTCTCCTGCTACCTACCAGTCCGCCATCTTCTAATGAGCTCTTTCTTGAAACTTTTACAAAAACCAATCAATACATCCTCCCCCAATTTTGGCACTGTTTGAAACATTTATTAGACATCCCAGTAGGCAGCTGGATATAATGAATCTGGAATTCAGGTAAGAGATAACAAATTTTTGAGAGTTATCAAAAATTTCATATAGTTTATATAGAGGCCACTTAAAATTATGAAGTCGGATTTGAGATCATAAGGGAACATGAGTCAAGAAAAAAAGAGATCTAAGGACTAAGCCCAGAGAACTCCAAAATTAAGAGGTCTGAGAAAGGAGGAACGGGTGATGGATGGAGGAGAGGTAACTCTGGACCAGCTGGGGCAGAGGATCACCTCAGGAAGAGTAAGTGGTATACGTGGAGGTTTGAGACCAGGCTGGTGGTGGTGGGGGAGGGGGGGTCCCCACTGGTGTCCCCGGAAAAGATCCAGCATGCCAGAGCCCCGAGCTGAGAAGAATGGGAGGTGAGGGGGGAGACAGGCTGGGGGCCTACACTTGAGTCTCAAGGTTAATTCATGACATAGTTTTAAGCAGGGTAGTGATAATAAAAACAATTATATTTGTCTTTTCAAAGCTTAGAAAGGTTTGAGCTAAGAGTAGACAAGAGTGAGTAGCAGAAGAATGGGAGCTGGGGGATCCATGTAAGGAAGAGTTTTAGACATAAACCAGATGCAGGAAAGTCTGGAGGGGGTGCTGCTGGGGTAACCGGTGGTGCCATGCTAAGATGGGGAGCAGTTTTCAGGAGGGAGGATGGTGATAAGGTGAGCGCTACTGTAGCTGCCCACGCGCTATGCCTGCGTCCTCTGGGTTTCTTTCATCAGTGACCCTGAGCAAGCTAATGCAGCGTGATCCAACCTGAATCCATCATCACCCCCTCCTGCTCCTTCCCGCTCCCCATCTTAGCATGGCTCCACCTAGTTACACCAGCAGCCTCCCTCTAGCCTTTCCTGCCTCCTGTTTATGTCTAAAAGTCTCCCTCAGGGGCCAGGGATACAGCTCAGCAGCATGGCGCCTGCCTGGCAAGCACAAGGTTGTGAGGTCGATTCCTGGTACCAAAATAAAATGAAAATCTCCCTCACATGGACGACCCCCTGCCCCAGCTGGCTCAAAATAAACCTTCAGTTATCAGCTGAGACATCACAACCTCAGTACACCATCTCCACTAGGTTATGTCCCATGGTCAGGAGCCCCCATTTTAAAAAAGGGCAACATAAATAAATGGGAGTTATTACAAGAAAAAGCAGCTGCTGGACTGGTAGGGACCCAGACCCTCTCACTCCGCTTAGTAAGTTTTCTTGTATTGTTCACATAAATGTAAAATTTGGCTTGAAAACTCTCTCTATAAAGCAGTGTAAAAACAACAGAAAAGATCATCTTTTAGTTCCTCAGTAGTTACAGGAATTTACTTATGAGATACTAGCTTTTACACGTGAAAATAACCCCAGAGGACGCTCTCCCTGATCTTCATGGGCGACAGAGAATACAATCACAAAGTTACAATCATAGCAAGGACTGTGCTCAAGGAAAAGCCTTCAGTGATCAAAGTCTCACACACAACACGGGGATGGGCAAAAATAATAAACTGCTTTAGAAGAGTTATGAAAGCGCTAGAAATATCCTGCTTTCGAAGCAAAATTAATTCACCTTACTATCATTTTTTTTTTAATAATCAACGCTGCAGATTCAACTTTGTCAATTACTTAAGCAGCACCCTAATCGCGTGGCAATCTGCTGGGGCCTACAGTACGGTGGTAAAACCTCTGCCTCTGGAGGCCCAACACAGAGGCTGCAATCACAGCTCTTCCGCTCCGCAGCTATAGGACCTTCAGAGATTCACCCAACCACCCGCGGCCAGTGAGGACAAAATGAGACGGCGTTTGCTGGCTCCAGACTCCACAGAAGCTCACTCCTGCTGACCTGCAGGCCTGTGCTCAGCTGGTACAACACAGACTGAAGCTCCTTTTCCGGTTTTGGAACAGGTTCTTTTTGACTTCCACATTAATCTCTTTTATACCAGTCATATCTTGGTACTCAACTGCTTTCAAACACGACACATTTTGACACAAAACTTTGTCCTGGTATTGGTCCTGTCTGTGTAAGCTAGAATTTGCCACCGCCCACTGCTATGCTTCCAGCCAAAACAATTTGTTTGGCACTCGTCACGACTCCTGGAACCAATTAATAACAACTGCTGAGACATCAGTTTCTTTCTTTCTCAATCTTGTTCAAATGCTTATTTCCCTACTTACCTTCTTCCTGGTCACGCTAACTTCATCTTAGTTCCTGAAGGCATATTTTTATGTACCTGGCTATCAATCCTTTCAGATCCTTTTTAGCACATATCTTTCTTCCATGTTCCAACTCAGCTATAACATCTAAAAGCAGCTTTAATTATTTCTGTCTTCTTGGACCCTGACCTGAACTGATGTTTTGCTTCTAAAAACCGCATCTCATAAGCTTTTATTATGCAAACATGGAAGAGCCTTATCTAAAAATCACTGCTGCCAAAACCAGGGCTGGCAAGGAACCACTTTCCTGCTTGATTAAAAAAGAAATGTTCTAGGAGTACCACGATTTCCTTAGCACTACTGAAGAACACAGAAATTAGCAGCAAATAGTAATATTAATGGATGAACTTTCTTCTTATACAGCCTCCTCTCTGACACAAGATTCTTTTATAAGGAAATAAAAGTCATCCAATAACAAGAAATAACTGGTCTTTGAACAGACAGTGTTTGTGTAAGACTGTCCATCACACGCAGAGTCACACACTGAAAATATAGCCCAGAATAAAGAGGGGTTCTATCACGGCTACCCCGCTCCATCTTAGCTCTGCCATCCACTTCCTCTCTGTCCCTTCTTGCCGCCCTCTGCCAGAAATTAGAACTCAGAACAACACTGAAATGCTCTGAGGTTACTCTTTCAAATGACAAAAGGTTCGAATGACTTCAAACTTTGGTCACCTTGAAGCTGTCCCTACGCCACCACACAGCCACCAGGACTACACAGCACAGGGAAGCCACAGCCTGGAAGAGTGACAAGATGACATCGCCCTGGGCTGGAGAAACCACAGCTGCAACCAACTCTGTTTGTTAGTCATATTTTAAACTGACTCTTTCATCACAGCTAATAATGCTAATAACTCACCGGTCAGCAGCTTCTATGTCAAAACAAAACCTTCTGTCGATTGAGTCCGTGTGCCTTTTGGTACATTCTTTCAAAAAGAACACTTCTCCATCCCCCTGAAAAATAAAAAATAAAATGAAATAAGCTTAAAGTCCTCAGAAGTACAAGGTAAGCATTTATGCAATGAGCCACTTACCCTGGGGGAGCCAGAATTAACATTTTCAGTCTCTATCCAAATTGCTTTCAAGTTCCTTCTATCCTGTTTCCTTTCAAACTACTTTATTTTAAGCATTATTGAAAATCTAAGTCTTAATCATTTTTGGTCATTTTCCTGCTCTAAATGTTTTCTACCTGTTTTCTCTGACTGTATTAACATGAAACCAGACTTCACCAATGCAACATTTAAATGGTAAATCAGCAGTACAGTTTCAAAATGCTAGAAGATGTTACTCTCTTACTGTATTATTTTTAAAAGAGTGAAAATTTCTTTTTACTTTATATTACACCACACCATATATCACAGTGAATATATGGCCATTTTTGACCTATAAAAATTGCCATCCAAACCAGGAAATATAGAAGATACTACAGTCCCAGTTACTAGGGAGGATCACTTGAGTCCAGGAGTTCGAGGCCAACCTAGGTACGACAGCAAGAACATATCTCCCCAAGACAAAGAAAATTATGGTTCTATATGAATTTGTATCAGCCTGAAAGTACACTTAGGGTCTTCAATCAGGTGTTATGATCATCTAAACCTACAATCTGTAGTTTTTGTTTCCTAAATCAACCACTCTGAATTTAAATTTTTGTTTTACTCTAATACTACTTTATCTGACTAAGCTGTCTCCTCTATGAGAATAAGAGGAAGACAGGAGACAGGCAATTGAGGCAGAGAGGTGCTCAGTAAAAAATAAATCTAAGCCTAATATATACTTCCAGAATATTTTAATATTTTCTAGGTTATTAGGATCTCTAATATTTTAAACAAATACACAAATACTCAGAAATCATAGCTATACTCCAAATATCACAACTATAGTCTGATGGGGCGGGGGGGTGTTTGGTTGGTTTTTGTTTTTAGTACCGGGGATCGAACTCACAACCTCACGCTTGCCAGGCAGGCATTTATGCCACTGAGCTAAGTCCCCAGCTTGTATATAGATTTTTAGCATTTGGATACTCAAAACAAATGATCCCATTGCACAGAAACAGCTCGGACCTGGATTCACTCTGATAGAATGACAGAATGACAATTAGAGTGACAACCCCGAAGCGTCTCTGTCAGCACAGACATAGAATAAAAGCAAATCCTTACCAGTTTCCCCCCAGATCTGTGCTCAAACGGGATGATGTTGAACTTCTTGGCTGCTTTCCTGTACATGCAGTAGTGTTTGACCCAACTGGAACCAAATGGAGCTGGCCCTGCAACAAACCAAAATCAGAACTTTGCATTTTTTGCACGAACAACTAGACATGCAGAGCTCCAAACAGGTTTGCAGGAGAAAAACCTAGTACACAGGAACAAGTATAGATCAGCAATAACGGTGGATTGGATCAAAGGGGAAACCAGAGGAAATAACATGATCCATAAGAATCATTTGAGATGCAATTTTAAGATGTTTTCAGCAACACAGAAGTGATTTAAAGACATTCATTTTTAAAGTGTATTAGAAAAACCAACAGTTATCTTATGGATAAAAATCTCCTAACTGTAAGCTTTACTTCTTGTTTGTTTCTATGAGCTCACAAGTGTTACAAAAGTTCCATTCAATATGTGTGATGACTCAATGTTCAATTCTGGCTTTTCAAAATAACAGAACTGTAGAATCACAGAGCTGAGTAAAAGCATCTCTAGTCGAAGCCCATCCAGGGCTTTAAGCCTACTAATAGCACCTCGGTAAGCAGCTGCTGAAAGCAAAACTTTAGAAATCAAGTATGTTTGGTGAAGGGTGTAGCCCAGACACAATGCTTGCTTACTGTGCACAAGCCCGTAGTTTGAATACCTAGCACTATGAGAGTCACAGATAGACAGGAAGAGTTACAGTACGACAGAGTCGGGGTGGGGAAGGAATGTATGAATGAAGAATGTAAGACTTAAGAAGGGCCATGGCTACATGCACCAGGACATTGTCAAATCCACTTTTCACTCTTCTTAGAATCACTATTTCCAGTCGGAGAGCTCTTAGCATCCCACGTCAGGGGTCACCAACATCTAGAGTGCCACATGTCAGTACAAGTCTAGCCATCAAGCCTGGGGATACAGCTCAGCAGTAGAGCACCTGCTTAGCATGTACAAGACCCTGGGTTCAATTTCCAGAAAGAAAACAAAACCTAATTATTGTAAGTCTCAGATTAAACTCAACAGAGGCTGACAATTTTTTCTTTCACCAAGTAAAGCCATGTTCTTAAAGAGCAGTAACACTTACTGGCACCATAATTTTCCTATACAATCAAATAAACCTTGCATATCTGCAAATCACAAGTGACAAACTCAGGAGAGGTTAAAAAAAAAAATAACTCATTTTAAAAAATGCATTTAGTTTCCAGGCAAGTTAATTAGGTTATGTCGGGAGAGGAAAAAGAAGGGTTACAGATCATAGATTTCATCTGGAGGGAGGAAGAGAAAGGGGTGGGGGGAGAAGTGGAGAGGGGGAATGAAGGAGGGAGGAAAAGGACCTCTGGTGTCTGCAGAGGACGGGGTCCAAGACCCAGCCCCTATACTAAACTCCTTGGATTCCCAGGCCCCATGGATAAAATGGCAGTGTATTTGCACATAACCTATATATATACAGTTTAAGTAATCTCTGGATTACTTAGTGTACCTAATACAATGTCAATGCCATCGAACTAGTTATACCATGTGGTTTAGAGGGGGGAAAAAAGGCCTGTACATGTCCAGCACAGCGACCTGTGCTTTCGGTTGTTCTCGCAAACATTCTCATTCTAACTGGAACCACAGAAGCAGAACCTGCAGGGACCGAGCACTGAGGGGCGAGGGGCGGGGGGTGCGGCTGGCTGTTCAGCAGCACTCGGAGACCTCTTACTTTTTTCCTGGACATACAGGTAGCCTTCTGCTGTGAACTGACTTGCTCGTTTGTGGTCCTTGGGATTCTGTCTGATTTTGTTCATGAGTTCTTCCACTTCCGACCTTGTCCCTTCAAATCGATTTCGTGTCTGAAAAGCGTAAGACACACAAATACATTTCAAGTTCTTATGAATCTTTTCATGTACATTTTAAAGTTTCTGGGTAATCAGAATTAAATATGCAGGATTTTTTTATACATCTGTCAAAATATTCCAATTCCTTGTTCAAAGAAAAGAATGATGGTAAAATAGTTAACAGAGGAACATGAGCCACAGGAACCAGAAGTTCTGTGTTTTTGAAACTTTCTAACAGATGAATAATTCTATTCAACTAAAATTCCCCACTGTCAGGTCTCACACTATTATTAAACCTTAGATTTAAAAAAAAAAAAAAACAGGCCAAAAATTTGTATCTGAGAAATTTTTGGCAACGCCCAGGCTGTCACAATTACACTAACAATCTAACCAGTGAGAACCTAAATTTTTTTTTTTTGCAAACTAATGAACATGACTGTCCATTTTTGACAATTCTTCCCTGAGAAGGGACAAAAAAAAAATCTCACCTGCAAAATAACAACTTTGATATCTGAAGAGACAAATCACATTTCTTAAACCCAGGAGACTTGGTCTGCCAATATCTGTCACACAGCTACCCTGGAACTGTGCACGCAAGGTGAGATGACAAAATTACCACGGCAACTGTGATGAATCAGTACACCATTGGGATTCTGGACATTTCTTTTACCCAGACTGGAAAATAATTACATTAATCTCGAAGAACTGCTGATGTGAAACTGCAAAGGAGCTGAGAGAGAAAATTATTATTGAAATTTCTCCTTTTTCTCCCCTACAACAAAAAGGATTGCCAAGGGTCTTCAGGGTAGAAAAACAGTGTAAGAGTACTTCTTCTAGGGGGATGGAGAGTCTGGTAAATGTAGGCTGGAAAAGGGAAAACCTATCCACAGAGATTTTAAACACAAATTAAGAGCTAGACAAGTATCAACGATCTGGGTATGTACATTTAAGAAAATGCAAGGCTCATTTGGTAAAGCGGTTCTTTCTTCCCCGGCCTCTCTTGTCTGGAGGGTTTCTGGTTTCTGTCACTATATGGATGGCTCTGATTGCAGCCCGTCGCCATTTTGCTGAGATTCTTTCCAACCCTCACCTCACATCTATATGGCGTGTGTGTGTGTGTGTGTGTGTGTGTGTGTGTGTGTGTCTCGCTGTCTCCCTCTCACTCCTCCCTCAATGAGTTTGTATCCAATAGCCTCATTATTTCTGTTACAACTCAAATTAATTGTTGCTGATTTGCCTGGCCTGAGCCTCTTGGGGCTGGCTCCTCTCTTGACATGTCCTGCGATGCTCTGGGCAGTGCCTCACTAGCCAGTGTAGTGAGACATCTCAAATTTATGTTCTTTCCCCACCCCAGCCCTAGAATCAACTATTTCTCCAAAGGAGCCACTCCTCCTGTCAGCAGAGGAGAACATTTAGAAAGTAAGACCTGGGCTGTGTGCTCATAGGTAAAGTATTGTAAGTCCTCCTCAATCTTTGGTTAGATTTAGGAAACACATCTGCACACAGACAATACAAGCAAACATCACTATTTCTACATCTGTGTAAGTGAAAATATGTCAAGTCATTTCAATAACTCTAACTCCACACCAATACCTCAGGTTTCTTTCTGGCCTGTCCCATTCCACGTTGGTACATTTCCTCGCAGACGTGTATTTGCTCATTTTTCTTGATGAACTCATCTGTACAACAGAAGCAGCCTCCCACACACCCCAGCGTTCTTGCCCACACGGTGCCCCTCCTGCCGCCCTGCCCTACCACCAGGATCTGTACTATGAAGGGAAGGTTTACCTATTTTTTAGATGTTCCCTGTTCAGGTCAATGATTCCTCTACTGAAGTAGGGATGAAAACTTTTTAATCTGAACACAAATCAGTACATTAGATGGAACTAGCACTTTCTGATTCTGAATTCTGATTCTGATTTCTGTAATTAGAGATGCCCTCTAATTACAATCACATTAGATGTGAATGTCACAGTAAGTCACATTTATGTACTTAATGTTGTATCTGAGGTCTAGGGCTGCAGTTCGGTGGCACACATGGGACCCTGGGTTCCATCCCCATCAAAACAAAAATAAACAATCTTTTAAAACATTTTTACTGTGGGAGTGTCCAAAGATGGCAGACTGGTAGGTAGCAGGATATGGATCCTGTCTCTAAGAGAGACAGCTCAAATGCCAAAATAGAACACCCTGGAGAGACACAAACAGAGGGAGATGGACTCTCTCAACCCAGGAAGAAACTAAAGTGAAAAAAACCTGCTCAAATATGAGGTCCTGGGGCTACCATTAGAGAATGTAAGACCAGCAAGTACAGCACCAAGCCACCTGAATTCCTGCCAGAGACCAACGTGACCCACCAAACCGCGCCGATGTGACTGGCCTGAGCGGCCCCGAGCGTGGAGCTGAACAGCCCTGCGCGCAGCTCGCCCAGAACTTGCCCTGCACACGACCCACCCAGAGGCACCGTGAACTCACTGCAGCCACACTGAGGTCAGAGGTCAGGGAGCCCAGCAGTTCTCAGGGACCGACATCAACGTGCAGCGAGTGATGGGAATAAGACCCTCACACAGGAAAGGGGCAACAGACTGGACAACATGTTGGATTTGGGCAGGACAGCCCTAACTCCATAAGGAAGTGGCTTCAGTTGGTTACTACCCTCGCAGAGCAGATTGCTGGGATCTGCTTGGATTGGGCCGCGCCCCTGGCCGGGACCCAGTGGGTTGCTACAAATTAATTCCCTAAGGGCAACGCACACTGACGCAGTGAAAGCCTGCAAAGGTTGACTGTCCCTGAGGGGAGGAGCCAGCGCCCACTGCCCTTGTTTGAACTTTAATCTCTGATAGCAGACTGAAGAGGGCAGAAGCTCCAAGCCTGCGCTCTCTAGAGGAACTTTAACCAACAAGAAAAGGGGCTGGGAATTGCACTATACACTTGTATAGAAGGAACCAAAAACATGACGAGAGAGAGAAATAAGAAAAAAACCCCAGTCCCCAACCCTGGGAGTATTGAATACAAAAGAGATTGAGGGCAGCAAACATGCAACATCAAACACAGTGTCAGCAGACATAAAGAGGTATCTTCAGGACCTCGTAAACAAGATCAAAACTGAAATATTAATTCAAATTAAACAAGAGATAAGTAGACTAATAAAAGAAAGGCTCGGCACCTCTCAAGAAAACACAGACAGAAGAATGGAGGAACACAAAAGGAGAGAAATGTTCACTGAAGAATATAAAGCAAACCTGGAATTCATGAAGCAGATTCAAAGAGATTACCAGGAAACTAAAGACTCCATAGAAAATTAGCAAAACTGTTTGAAAGAAACCAAAGATAGACTATCAAAAATTGAACACAGGCTTGCAATGTGTGATAATGAAAGGGAAGACCTCTTAAAAATAACAAGGGAGCAGGCAGTAACAATTGGAAGGCTAGAGCATGACAAGAGGATCTATAACTTAAGAATAAAGCATATGAATGAAGAAGCAGGAGTCAAAACAGAAGAACTGCAAAGGCTATTCACAGAAATTATTAGGGAAAACTTTCCAAACATAGAAAAAGGAAATGATATGCAGATGTATGAAGCATACAGAACTCCAGCTACCTACAACCAAAACAGAGCTACACCTAGACACATAATAATAAAGATCCCAGAAATTGAATGTAAGAACAGAATATTAGGGCTGGGGATTTAGCGCAGGGGCATAAGCACCTGCCTTGCAAGCACGGGGTCATGAGTTCCATACCCGGTACTGAGAAAAAAAAATGCAAATCAAGAACAGAATATTAAAAGCCAACAGAATATTAAAAGCTCAGAGAAAAGAAAGAGATCACCTATAAAGGAAAACCCATCAAAATCATGGCAGACTTCTCAACACAGACCATCAAGTCAAGAAGAGCTTTGCAGTGAAGTAATTCAAGCCCTGAAGGAGAACAACCTCCAGCCCAGATTGATGTATCCTGCAAAACTCTCTCTAGAAATTAATGGAGAAGCAAGAGGCTTCCATGACAACGAGGAACTGAGAGAATTTATGACCACCAATCCAACCCTACAAAAAATACTGAAGGACATTTTAGAGAGAGAGAAAAAGAATATTAGCATTTCAGGAACAATGGCAGAGAGGCCTCAGTGAATGGGGCAGATAGTGGAGTGGAACAGAAAAATAAACAACCAATGGCAGTGTCTTAGTTACTTTTCACTAGTCGCTGAGACAAAATACCTGATGCCCAAAGTTGGGAAAGGAAAGGTTTATTTCTTACAGTTTTTTGGAGGTTTCAGTCCATACTCAGTTGGCTCCAAGGCAAGGTGGCATGGCAGGGCCGCAGTTCATGGCAGCTGCAAACAGCAAGGTGGAAACCAGCAAGAGAGGGACACACCTTCTTCCTGCCATTACATCACATCCTGGCTCCACCCCCAGGAGGGTGTAGCACTGACACCATCAATCCAAGCACTAGACAATGAACCAATCACAAATGCACAATGCAAATACATGAGGCCTGGGGGCCACCAACATAAACCATGACAGGCAGAAAAACAGAATAGCAGAAATAAGGCAGAGAAGATTGGCTATAATCTCTACTATAGATGGCCTTGAAATAGAGAGAAACACAGGCAGAGTAGATCAGGAGATAGGGTCCATCGAGAGGCTCTATATAGGGAGGCAGTGGGACCCAAAATAAGCAGTGCACCCCATGGGAGTGAAAGGGGAGGAATTGTCTAAAAAAGGAAGGCAGAGGATATTATTAATTGGGTAACAAGATTTAAAGTCTACATTATTCTTATCACTCTGCTTAGATGGATTACATGCTATTTCAGTTTGTCTACTTATACTAGACTTGAGGACACGGTCAGCTATCCCAAAAATGTGAGGACATATTATGGTAATCATCCTTAATTTCCTATCAACTTAATCTGAAGCCCTGTATAACTTATACTGTCCTATTATGATTGATCTTATTTGAATCTGGTTTGTTAGATTGCTGTTTTGTATTGACTGATTTTATTTAAATCTGTTATGATTGATAACATCAATTCTAAGAGTATAGACAACTACACTGAAGATGACAAGATTCACTAAGATATCCACTCTGGTTTGATTATTACTTGCTTTTGAAGTCTTATAATATCTCCAATGCTTCGTTTTTATTAATGTTGTTAGATACTGCTGAGACACCATGGTAACCATTGTAGATCACCTTGTATTGTGGTTTTATATGACTTTTTGCTTCATGCTTTTCTAGGAATTGTTTTATCTTGCTTTGTTTTGTTTTTCCCTCTAATACAGAAAGGATAGATATACTTGTAGAGACTCATGCATGTGTAGAGCTTATAAACAGTTTACAAGAACCAACTATATAACACATGTTGAAATGAACTACTTTGAAGAAAAAGAGACACTACAATACCCAGTGCTGATTCCATAATGTCATGATGTGAAATCCAGGAAAACTATCATTCTTTGTTCAAAGTGATTTTAGCTTGTTTTGTTTTAAGTTCAACACACATGAAGGTATGGACAGCTGTTTTGAAGAGAATGAGAGACACTACTGACAGCCATTCTTGGCTTCCCTATTGTCTGGTCTTGAAGACCTGAAATACCTTCCTCGTCCTGCTCAGATCAATTCCATACTATGTTGTTTCATGTGAATTCCCTGTATGTGACAATATGGACAATTATTTGGAAGAAAACAAGAATACGATAGAGAGTGAATATCTCCGATTGTCTAGCTTTGAAATTTATGTCTCTTACATTGCTTTCTTATGACCTGCTTTGTTCTGTTTTGTTGTTTAATTTTACCTTTTTGATATAATTGCATGTACATCTGAGTGGGTAAGATGGATGACCATATTGCTGTTTTTGTCAGATCGTGGAGCAGAACTGTTAACAGTCTCACTGTTTGAATGTCTACTTTACATGTTTTAACTTTGTAAATTGAACAACTATTTCCAAGAAGTCAGTATGTAATTTGTCAAGTAATAATTTCTTAGGTTTTTTTGTGGTTGTTGTTGTTCTTTTCCTTTTTTCCTTGGAATTCTATATTGTTGCTACCCTTTATTCTGTTTTTTTTTTCCTCTTTAAATAAAATTTTAAAAAAAACATTGTTGCTGTGACTACTGAAAAACACTTTTCGGTGTTTTAATCCTCACACTAACCTATGAGGTAGATCTCGGCCTACCACTATCCTACACCAGTGAGACACCACTGCCTCGATTTCCTTCTTTTCTTTTTTTTTTTGTACTGGGGATAGAACTCATGACTGCGCTTGCAAGGCAGGCACTTATGCCGCTGAGCTAAGTCCCCAGCCCCATCCTTCTTTTTCTTTATGTGGTTTAGCAAACAAACATTTCCAAATGAACCAGTCTTAAGTTATTAAGGTTTATAAATTATAAGGTTTATAAATTAACCTTTTTATTACAAACATATCTGGGAGATGGATTCTATCTGGGGACCAGGTGAGACTCCAGACACTTGAGCATATCTGGAAAGCTGAGGTGTCAGGCTGAGCCACAATACTGAGGGGGTAAAAACGGGAGAAGGAGCTGTGCAAACTGCATTTTATCCAGTAATACAACTCTAAAGGTCAAAGTGAGGAGGGACTCTGAGAACACACAGCTGTTTTTATGTATGTTTTCCCATCTCCTTCTTGGTGGTCCTTAACTACTCAATACTTTACATTCATGCACAAAGTGAAGGCTGCAGAGTATAACAAAATCAGTAGAATGTTTGGGAAATTACTGTAACACACCAGGAGTAGACTCCATGATGCCTGCTCTGGTAACCTACACACACACCCCATTACGGTTTTTGTCTACATGTCTCCCCCTAGACCCTCATGCGGTCATGAAGGGGTGGCTTTTATGAGGTGGGTGGACCTAGAGTGTGTGATACTGAAATCAAAGGTGTGTGATTACTAAACTAGTCCACTGATCGGTTTGGCATAGTTCTGGCTAGGATTTAAGGGTGTGAGAATTGCACCCACCCTAGGGTAAGCAACCTGCATAGAATACTAGGGACAGAAAGAGGACTAACGCACTCTCAACCTGCCAGTTTGCCATGGACTACTTTGCCTCTGGGATGCCCCTCTGCCATGCCACCCTCCCTTGGAGCCAGCTCACTATGGCCTGAAACTTCTACAAACTACGAGCCAAATAAACCTTTCTTCCTTTATCTTTGCCCAGCTACAAGAAAGTAAGACGCACCCTTACCCAAACCTCACTTCATCCCCTCAAAGGTTCTAAGCAGAGAGAGATGAGAGAACAAGGAGCCGCAGCTGGCAGATCCCAGGCACCAAGAAACAGCTGACCAAGATGTGAACACTCTGAAGCTACCGTCTACCAGGGGAGAAACAGACAGGTGACTATCAATGAGAGGAAAAAGGAGGCAGAGATGTCCCACAGGTGGCTAAGTCTGAGTTCTTGCAGTTAAGGGGATTCTCATGCTATCCACAAGTTGTGATGGTCCAGGGAACCAGACAGTCACATCAGGATATTCCCCAAATCCTGTAGCTACTGGTCCCAGCACAGCATACAGCACCTTTCTCTAATCCAACACTAAATCTGAATCTACACTCACCTCCTCAGCCCTGGAGTGAGGCTGCCCAAGTTTCAGGGCTGGCCCTGCCCTTAAAGCAGTCAAACTTGAGAAAGGATTTTTCCTGAAAATTAGAACACTGAGATTCTATTTTAATCCAATAAGCATGGCTATCATAAGAAAATCAAATATCCACAAATGCTGGTGAGGCTGGAAAGAAAAGGAACCCTTTGTCTACTGCTTGAAGGAATATAAACTAGTATAACCACTATGGATATCAGGATGGAGATTCCCCAAAAATAAAAACAGAAATTCCATTGGATCCAACTACTCCCCTTCTCTCTATCTTCCTAAAAGAGTTAGAGACATATCACGGGGATGCAAGCATCCTCACGTTTACAGCAGCACAGTTCCTAACAGCTGAATCTTGGAAGCAGCCACTCATCAACAGATAAATGGATAAGGAAAATGTGACATTCATATAGAGTAGTACCTCTGCCATAAAGAAGGATAAATTTGCGTCATTTGTAGGAAAATGGATCACCTTGAGACCATAACGTTAAGTGAAAGAAATCAGATGCACAAACCTAAATATCACATAGTTTTGCTTTTATGTGAGAAACCCAAAGTATAAATAATTCAAAGAGCAAAATAAAGGCTGGATAATAGGAATCCAGGAGATAAGAGCTTTTGCAAATGCAAAGGGAAATAAGACATAGGGGAAAGAAGATGAAAAAAGAATTAGATGTGTTAGGGATGTACCTTTACCAAGTTCCCACAAGGAATATAAGCATTAGGTACTGTAAACATGTACCAATAAAAACTTTAAAGAACAAAAGGATATTTTCTCTCTACACCTCCTTTATGTCACCTGTCAAAATAGAAATAAAGCAAAAATCTACATCATAAAACTTTTATGAAGCCTGAATAGGTACAGTCCAAATAAAACAAGGCAATCATCGGCATACAGTAACAATTTAGGCAACATTACTTTCATTAAGTCACTGAAGAAAATTAGTATTTCCTAAGGAAAAATAGTTGCACATATTCTTAAATATTTCTTAGCCATTCTTAAGTTTCTCCAAGAGATTTGCTATGAATCTTAACATTTCTCACTGTATTTCCTACCAGGAAGAATTCTATTCTGGTCTTCTTCCTTACCCTATATTCTGAGATATACAGAAATCACAAGAGTTCGAAGTTACTTTTTAAAAAAATATCCTTTAATTTTGATGCAATTTCCATTCTTCTGAAAAATCTATTTTCTGAAGGCCATCTTGCTACTTTCTTGCTTTTCATTTATTACTCTAGATTATAGAAAATGGATGAAGACTACATCCCTCAAAAAAAGTAAAACCATTTCTACAATAGAAAAGGTGTAATGAGACGAAGGAAATGGGCTGTTTTCACTTTTAAGTAACTTACCATTTTTCTTATTTTAAAATGGTTTTGTTATTTGTTATTTTTTTGCTATAATAAAATCCCAAAAGGTTGATCTAAATTATTTATTGATTATGACATACAGGTCATTAATTCTAAGATTTGGTATATTTCATTTATAGCATAAAAATAACATAATGAGGATTTTCTTCTGGCAATAGTAGTTTTATCCAGCCAGCACTTTCCCTTTATTATACTAAAAGCTGACATCAGGAAATGAGATGAATGACCAAGAAAAAAGAAAATGACAGCACCACTGAGGTACAATAGATGGTACAGGATGGAGGGCGGTGTTTCAAAGGTGCTAGGACTTTGGATGGAAAAAGAATTAGCTAAAAGCAGAACTGAAAAGCAGACGCACAAAGGCACACACCCATATAGCCAGGTATTCTGTACTTCAAATCCAGCCTGAGAAACAAAGCAAAACTTCAGCTGTGCAGTGCGGGTTCAATCCCCAACACTGCCAGAAAAGAGGGGCTGAGAGACAAAAGTAAAGAGGACACCCACAGCCAAGTGCTCCCAACAATACAGGTGAGTAGGACACAAAGAACAGCTTATACAAGAAAAAAACTAAGCTAGGGGTATTTGAAGAAGTTGGGGATTTAGAGTGATTCACCGAACAGCATCTTGAAGTGTCAGAAAATACGGAATGATACTGGAAAAGGGTTTTCAGCAAAAAGATATTTGTCCATTTGTCTTTTAAAAGTTATACTATGTCATAATCACACCATGTACTTAAAATATTCTTTCTGCTGATCTTGGGACCCCAGTCACAAGAAAATGAAAATCTATTCAAGGACTCTAGGTACTTGAACCCAGCTAAGCGTCCATATGATCTACAAACAAACTGACACACAGGGGGCCAGGGATTTAGCTCAGTGGCATAAGCGCCTGCCTGGCAAGTGTGAAGTCATGAGTTCGATCCCCGGTACAAAAAAAAAAAAAAAAACTGACACACGAATTATACAAGAGCTTTTATCATCTACATTTCCATGTACAGAGATTTAAAGAAAACTGCAACAAAATGTACAGAAAAGGCATCCGCCTAGACCTTCTACTGGTGCAGTACAGATGAGGCACCGAACACCACAAAGATGTCCATCCGTCTGTCTGTGTCCCCTCTGGTGCGTGCTGTCGCAGGGCTGCCTGCTCGAGCCCTGACAAGGCCTCCACCTCTGTTAACTCGGCCTAAGCAGCATCTTCACCAGGGCACTTCTCAGGCCAGCTGAAGGGCTGCGTGGGAAAAGCCTTTACCACCCAAGCAAAATCACACACGGCACCATGCTTACC
>PVJX010036233.1:0-17722 GCA_004027295.1 Dolichotis patagonum
TGTGTAACTCTATTCATATTTATCCAGAAAAGGATGTGATTGGTCTGTATTTCTGCCCCCAAGGGAGTCTAAGCCCATCCTTGTTTTCAACACCAAGCGTAGACACAGGAATCTTTTATGATCTTTCAGTTCAACTTTTAAGAACACATCCTTGTACATATTTGAGGAGCTTTTCAGAAGTCTCCCCCACAATGAGTTGGACATCACACACCTGTCCACTGGCACTGCCCTATCCCGACTTAGTATCTTTTCATGTTTTCATTGTTTTCACTCTCTGTACCCTGGAAGCTCTCAGTCCTATACTTACACTGGTGACAAGTAAGATAGGAGTTTCTTCATTGTTTACAACTCTCTGTGAGGCAAGGCTCAACACGGTAAACAGAAATTTGCTTATTTTGAACAGAAAACAGTTTAACTTGGGACATGAAGTAGTGGAAAGTTATTAAAAGGGTTAGAGACCTGGGTTCTCAGCTGAATCTCCAGAAAGCCACCACTGAAAGGGTTGAGCTTAGTTACACACTGCCATACCTGTGACCCACCAAGAATCTGCACCCTCAGCTACCTTCACCTCTACAGCTTCTTGACACCAGGAAGCTAGAGGCAGATGCTGCTCCAGGAAGTGCCCTTGGTCCTTGACTTTACACACCAGCAACAACAGCCAATGAAACAAGAAAACAACCCTTATCACACTGCCAGTACTCAAATCTTGCGTGGTTATGTGACAGAAAAAATTGCATACAAGGTCACGGTTACAAGGAAGGCATGGGAAATGAAATGTTGACCTCTAAGCACCCATAGCACTAAAAGCACACTAGAAAGTGAGGGTGGAGTTGGAGTCAGGCAAGTTGCTGCATCAAGACTGACGTTCTGTGTATATCAGGCTTCTTGACTACGAAAGACAGCGATTTCTAGGGAAGGATATCCAACAGGGAGATGTGCCTTCTGCTGTGATCTCCTTAGGGAGAGGTGACTAGTGAAGCTCAAAGACTTGAATCTGAGTTCTGAAAACCGTTTTGCCCTAATAGTCTGAAGGCCCTCGTGGAATGGGTACATAGATTTGAAAATTATAACTGTAAGGAGTTTTACGTTTTAGAAGAAGTGGCAATAGAATACACACATATGTAACTTTTAATCTTGGAAATGTCCTAGAATAGACATTTAGATGTGTAAATAAGGCAGAGCCTACAATCAGGAATTGAGAAGCTTAAAACACCTTAACTGGAAAGAGAGAAACGTAAAGAATAGAAAAAAATGATCCAGGTTTCGGACAGAGTTGCATCTCTGCCCACTCTACTTATTTTGGAAAAAATATCTACTTCCCTAAAAAGAGATTTAGACTTTGCTCTCACTAGTTTACATAAGATTGGTGGCGGGAGGGGGGGAGAAAAAGAGAGTTTTCTTGGTCTATTGGCTGCATCAGAAGCAGGCATTATTTTCCCGAAGCACAGAAAGATATATATATATATATTTGAGGGTGGGGGCCAGGATAGGAATAAAATGGAAAGAAGAGAACTACTGAAATAGAAAAAAGCTGGTCTTGTGTCCTTGAGTGGTCAAACAGTGGGACCTGACCGGTCATTGGCTGCTGACAAACCCAGCCTGTCAGATGTTTCTTTTTTTTCTTTTTTTAAAATTTTATTTAGAAAAAAAAAAAAAACAACCAAACAAAACAGAAAAAAGGGTAGCAACAATACAGAATTCCAAAGGAAAAAAAGAAAAACAACAACAACAACAAAAAAAACCACTAAGAAATCACTAGTTGATACAGATAAGTTTCATAAGCATAGATTCTGCGTGGCAGGTTCTCTATCCTTCAGTGTTTCCTATGTCCTTTAAAATATGCAAAGTCTAAATTTCCCACTTTGTCAGTTGGGGCGTATACATAAAATTATAATACTATCAGTCTAGGATAACTCTGAAGGTACAGTCTAAGAAGCTTGGGAGTGAGATTTTAGAGATTCAGATCGATCTCAGGACATATCACTCTCTCTAGCAAAGTTAGATAAATGAAATCATGGTATATGTATTAACCACAGTATATTCCAAAGTAAATATGCGCTTGGGAACTACCAGCTCTGTATTTAAATGTAAAATTTCCTTTAATATTTTCTCTGTGGTTATGCTATTTGAAATATAAAAATTCTCTGAAGCAGAGTAAAAATTCAAAAGTAAATGTTTATTGTCCTTTTGTAATGATTATTGAAAAATAATAAATTGTTCTGGCTAATGGTTTTGTGTCTTCAATACAGTAAATAAATATGTGCTTAAATATCAAAAAAAGTCAGATGGATGACACGAGGATGATGGAAGCCTACGAGTCAGTTTGTACAACTCAGAGTGACTATAATAGTGAATGGACAACAGATCGCCCTGCTTTTTTACCCTCAGAGGTGCTGACATTTGGAACAGATGATTTTATTTGTTACCGGGGAGGGAGTGTTTGTCCTCTGCGTGACATGTGTGTAGTAAAGGCCCGGGCCTTGTCCACTACGTACATGTCACAACACCCTTCTTTCCTGTCCTGATCACCAGAAAGGACTCCACACATTGATAAATGTCACCTAGGGCGGGGTTGGGGGGGTGACAAATTGTCCCCAGTGGAGAACCACTCTTAAAGTATAAGCTCCGTTATCACTGTGAAGACTTACATTGGCAGAGAAAGTAAAGGGAAGAAGATGAGGCTTCTAGCATTTGAAACCTGGAAAGTTAGCAATTCCTTTTCGATCTCATATATTTGTTTCCAGGACCTAAGCGAAGACAGCTCCTCCTAAGTATCTTCATTCTAACCTGCCACAGGCTTCTTCATTGGCAAGGGCTCCCCCTACTGGGCACGCTATCATTAACCTCTCAGTTCGCAAAAACTTCTCTTTCTGCTTGAACTAAGCTGTTCCTGCAAAGCTCACCGCCTTTCTTCCCGTCACTAATGTATTGAATAAGTTCAAAGGTCGTCTACCAGCCAAAGGGTTCTACGTGAGGGATGGTCCAGGCTTCTTGGAAAGAAGTATTCAGTGCAAGCATCAGTGAACCATACATTTTTAAGTGCCTCCTTGAATCAAATATTGGGAAAGGTTCTTCTACAAAAGCATCTCTTTCTTTTTGCTGCATTTCTCTTTTTTAATACCAGAGAGCTTAGCAGCTTCAGGCATAGACAAAATACCTTGTCTGTCTAGTCCATACTAAACCCAATAGGGGCAGAATTTCTAGAAGGAGTGCCTTTCCTATTAAAAAGCCCTTACCCCTACATAGCAGGTAACCTGTAGCAGGCATGCACTGGCATTAGGAGATATTAAGGCAGAGCTCACTCACTAGATAACAGCTGAGTTATGTTTTCCAGGTACTGGGTCAAGCACGGAAGACAGAGAGAGGCTCCTGATCTTTTCTTGAAGAAATTCATTATCAAGCAGAGAAAGCTGAACAGTATAACAGAGAAGCACACATGCTACAGGAACATTTTTAGGAGTGAAAACAAGGGTTCTCCAGGGTTTCTAAAGCCTCTGAGTAGAAGGTAGATGGAAGACTATAATAGATGGCTCGGGCTAAGGTCATCTCAATCCAGTAATTGATCCTAGTATCTCTGAAAATGAAACAACCAGCCATTATAGTCTTCCCAGGGTGATGATATAAAAAGCACACTGCCCTATTGATGAAGTATTATGCAAAAAGTAAAACTGGGGCCAGGGATGTAGTTCAGTGGCATAAGTACCTGCCTGGCAAGCATGAGGTTGTGAGTTCAATCTCCGGTACCAAAAAAACCCAAAACAACAACAACAACAACAAAAAAAAAAACCCAAAACAAATGCTAAATTTAATTAATTCTCTGGGTTTAATTAATTCTCTGGATTTAATTACCCATTTACAAGAAAAATAGGAAATAAGGCAACATGTTAAATGATACTGTGAAGAAGGTATCATTGGACACATTCAGAATAAGGGAAATTTCAGAGGATAGGTAACTTAGTTCTTTCAGCAGATAAATTGAATTAACAGCAGAAAAATAATAATAAAAGAAAGTGTTAGAGACTAAATGCATTGTTACAGATATGCTTTAGATTTTGATTCAAATGAATCAGCCATAAAAAGACATTTTGGGGAAAATTACAAAAATTGAACGTGGATTAGAGTATTAGATGAATTATTAACTTTGCTAGAAAAATAATAAGTAGATGAAGAAGAGCTCAATATTAAATGATATGATGCTGAGTTTAGCTAAAATTTTCCAAATGTTAGTGTTTGTACCATTAAAGACTAAGTAAAAAGAAAAAGAAAAAAAATATAATGCAAGGACCAGGTGTTTCTTATTCATCGTTAGAGTAAATTAACATATAAGAAGGAAATCATTTAGTCTAAAATGCTGGAATAGAAGACAGGGCTATAGAAACCAGGTTTTAATGAACCAGATTACTGCAGGTGAGGCCTTCTAGAGAAGCCATGGAAACTGAGTGGGATGTGTCCTAAGATCTTGTATCAAACAGTGGTCCATGGCCCAGCACCACTGGCATGTCCTGGGTTGTAATGAATGCAAAGTCTCAGGCCTGTTCAGATCCACTAAAACCAAACTACATTTTAACAAGATCCCTAGGTGAGTCATATATGTGCATAAGAAAGTTTGAAAAACATTATCCTTAAGGCATTCACATCTGTTAATAAAGTTGCTTCATTTTCCACTTCTGAAAGCTCCTGGTAACCAAATCTAAGATTTCACATTGAGTCCCCTGAGAGCAAAGATTTGTGTATTAATCTGTTGAAACACCTATACTGGTTCCCTTTCTAATGGTTGACCCACCACGTATTCCTGGCCCCTAGCCACACAACATCCTCCCTGCCATGCTTCCTAATTGGTAATCCGCCACCCATGACCTTGGCCAGATGGTGTACCGCCTTGGGACCTCTGGCCTCATCAGCTGATTCCATACTCAGGCAGAACCATATTACAAAGGAAAGCAAGTGCCTGGAGCATCCATGGAGATGGATGGGTGCCCCAAAATTGTGGCATGCAATTAAAGGAAAAGAACTCTATTAAGTATTTTTATGAGAGGCCAAGGCCCTTTACAGATAGGGGTCACCAGCTCTGCCATTAATCTAGTCTTGCTCTGTCCTCCAAATAGAAAATACTTTACATATGAAGAGATATGGGGAGGCCACAGGGGCAGCTGTGGAGTACTTCAAATCCATTCAGATAAGTGGGACTTTCTTCCACCCTCCCTCTTTCCAAGACAGGAAAGAAGGTTTGTCTCCATTAGTGTTATCTTTCCTTTTGAGCAGTGCCACATTGGGAGCAGCATCTATGTCTTCTTTGTGATTAACTTTCGTTCATGCATGAGGCTGTTTAATAAATATTGATTCTGGTGATTGCTCTGATTAATAGGGTCTGAGGGATTTCACACTTAATATTTGAGTTGAGATGAGGCAGGTGGTGTCATTTCAATTCTCAGGAAACTGGCAACCACATCACAGGCTCTTTTATGAAGTGTCTCTCAGAAGAAATATTTTCCATATTTCACAGTATTCGCTACAGGGCTACCCTCCCTATATCTTTAGTTTGACTCTAAGTTTTGCTTCAGCTGCTTGAGGATCAAGAATACAAGCTGAGTAGTGGGACTGGTAGATGTGGTAGCTTAGGATATAGACTCAAGTCAAATTGCTTAGGTCCAAATCCCAATTTTGCCAGCTGTATAGGATGGAAATCAGTCTCTGTATACCTTTGTTTTCTATATGTAAAATAAGGATGATAATGACAGAGCCCGCAAGTCAGAGACAAGTCCCCAATAAAACTGCCCCATGTCAGGCACCAGCCAAATGTGCTGTCCCCAGGATAGCTACACTTTTATCCAACTTGACTATGAATTTTGGTGTTCATAAGACCACATTCAGGTACCATCACTTGCTAAAATGACTCACAGAACTAAATGAAAACATTATACCTACAGTTAAAGCATTGTTATGCTAAATAAAGTCACAGAGGGCCATTGTTTAGAACCATCATCCTGCACTAGGCCCCAACAGAGCAGAGTACAGTCAAACCCTAAAGGTCCACATTGTCAGCAAGTTGAAATTAGCCTATCTATCTGGCTTTCAAGAGAAATCAGTGTGATGGAGATAGCAGGTAAATTTTCTGAACAGACCAGTTTCATTTACCATAATAATGAAGTTGCTTCTGCCCAAATCTCTCTAGACACACACACACACACACACACACACACACACATAGCAACCACTACTACAAAACTGGAAGAAATCTGAAATTAACTTGTTAGTTACTTTTTTTTTGGTACCAGGGATCAAACTCATGACCTCGTGCTTGCCAGGCAGGCACTTAAGCCACTGAGCTAAATCCCCAGCTGTTAGTTACTTTTCTACTGTCCTGTTTCTCTGTCTCACCTTACAGTATAGTAACTGAGATGATCGATCTGCTATTTGTTCTTTTCAGTTTTTCTCTGCTCACAAACCCCATCTCTTTTGCTCAGTCCATTGGAATACTTACTGTATTTTATGAAATCAAGGGTTACCTGATTCTGAAATTGAAATTAAAGCAAATTAATTTAAATTGTTGTAACTCTGTCCTTTGACAGTTGCAAACACTTCAACGCACAAATAGCTGAACAGAAGAGACATGCAGAATCCAGGGCTTCTTCTTCCCCCTGCAGGGTCCCATTCTTAACATATCAGTCTGAACCAACCAGCTAGCTCCTTTGCACTTTGATGTCCATAGCTTTTTTCCAGTCTTCCTTTATCGAGGTACGATTGAATGATGGGCTGCATGACTGAACTCTATCTCCAGACCCCTTGCCCTCCTTGAAGGTCAGGATGTAAGGCTGGAAATTTCAAGGGTTTCGAACTCTGCCAGGAAACCAGGTGCAAAGACCAGTGATACTTTTGTTTAGTACCCTCAACAAATATTTAAATAACTTATCTTGAACTAAGTATTATGATAGACATAAGAAATACAAGAATAATCTATATTTCTCAATAATTTTCCTTAAATCCTTTTTAGAACCTCATTCTGGAAAGTATGCTGCTGTAAGCTTGGGAGGAAGGAATGCTACAGAGTCAGAACTTTGTTGGATTTTGTCCATTCCCACTAGATTATACCCGTGTTGTCAATCATGCTTCTACACAACTGTCCATTATTCATAGAATCTAAGCATAAAAATTGTTTTCCCTGCTTCTATAGGTCTTTCATCTGAAGGTTGTCATATACAACTATGACCTAATAAATTTTCTGTGTGTTTCTCTTGTTAACTCGTCTTTCGTTTTAGGTATGTTGGCCATGACCCTTCTCTGAGCCCATATCACACCTTTCTGCTCCTACAGCAGGAGACTTTTCACATAGTATGAGACTAGTTTTGAGATGAACATTCATAGCAAAACATAATTTTGTTAACCAAAAATTTCTTTTGTTGCCAGCCCTTTGAGAACTCACCTCTCTGTAAACTCAGTGTATTTACATTCCTAATTTCCTTTAGGGATAAAGGGGGGAAATGGAGAAGGCAAATGCATTCTCCTCACCAGTTATTAATGTTGTGGATTACATTCCCAGGCGATTATCAGGGGTGTGTTTTTCATTCTGGGCCGATACTGACCAATGTACCAGGGGAATAAAAACTCATTTTAAAATTAGCTGAAACAAAAATAAATAACGAGAAAAGAAAATGCTTTGGAAAAAAATAATATGATTCAGGTGAACTAGTTTCACAGTTTTCTCCATCACAATTTTAGACTGTCTTCTCTTTAGGTTGTTTTCTATTTGCATAAATACTGTAAAGCAAACAACACAATGACAATAAATATTTATGAGAAAATGTTCTACCAACGTGGTCAAGCTGTGTTGAACTGTGTTTTACTGAACTCCCAAGTTCCTTCCCTTAATTCAGAGTGTTTCTCCATTTCTCAGAGGCTGGATTTAAGTGCTCTCTGGATTAAGCGCTGCTTTGCCATCTCACACAGCTGATGGCTTCTGTGGAAAATGCCTCTCTCTGCCTCAGTGTGTTATAGGTGCTCCATCAACATTTTGTTATGGAATTTCCTCTGACTTTCATAGTTTCCAGCAGATCTTAAGATGCCATTTATTAAAGTTCACATTTTCTTTTTAATGTCCCTTTCCTTTATTATTATTTTTTCATCCTTTGTGAAATAGTCCCCAAAAATGGTCTCTTTCCCTTTCCCAAATATATAGTGATCATCATAACTCCTTAGCAATCTCCACTATGGCATTTTCCTTCCCTTTCTTCCCTTTCTTGTCACAGAAATGATAGCATCAGAGTTGACTCAAAGGGTGGGTAGAATTCATTTCACACATTTTCCAAAAAATGATAAAGCTGTATGATGTGGTGGCAACACATCTATCACCATGACTGACTTAAAATATAAATTTTATGATACGGGTAACAGAAAATTAATTATTTGATGATAAATTAATTTTTCCTTTTTTGGAGTATTTAATAGCTCCAACTTAAATTTAGTGCAATCATAACCGGAAAATTTTTCTTATTCTCTGGATTGATACACAGCCACATGTATCAGAGCGTCATGAAATATGAAACAAACCCTTGTGGGTAGACACTGGGATTCTACGAGTCATCTCTAGGAGGCAGTGACTGCCCCAGGGAGTCATTCTGACCTGAGTGGCCAGCTACACCTTTGTGCACAAGTCACTGAGCCCGAAGGACAGAAAGCAACTGGTTTTCTTGTCCATCCCTATAAATTACAGCATTTTCATGGACTCTCTTTAGAAAACAAGACAAGGATCTTCTCTTGCTCCTTTTGTACTACTAGTGCTAAATTGCCTCTTTCTTGAATTTCATGCAAAGGAAAATTAGTCTTCTTCCACTGCCTACATAGGTGAGTTACTCAGCATATTTCACTACAGTCAAATTGCTTTTTTTCTTCCCTTTCATATTTTTCATTTTTCGATCTAGACTTACAAGTGCAGTCATTGAAAAAATAAAACCAAACTAAGCCTTTGAGCCTAATGTATTCTTTAAATAATTATTTAAAAATGGAAACTACATTGGCCTGACTTCCTTTGTCTGAATAAAAGCTTAAGCACAGTATAAAAGGGTTACATGTGCTGAAATGTTGCCCAAGGATATGTGTTATTATTCCTCCCCCCTTGGCCAGCAGGGTCTCCGTTCTCTTTCCCTTTCAGTCTTTTGTTTGAACAGATGGGGTTGGGGAAGCAGGGAAGGATAGCCATTCTGTTCTCATTAACTCTCCCTATACACAAACACAACCTGGGCTTGGGGACTTGAAGCAGGACAGCTCCCACTCCACTTCCATGGAGACCTGATGTGCTGTGATACAAAGACAGCCAAGCTGAGGGCCGCATCACCATATCAATGAGGCCAGACTGCTAACTAGCAAAATCACATTTGGATTTAATTTTATAAATACATTCACAAGAACATGTATCTATGTAATATGTAGCACCAGAAAACAGTGTAGGTATGGGGAAATAAATCAGCTGTATGCATGACATTCGAATTACATTTTTAGAAATTCCTTCATTATGTATAGTAATATTTTAAGAGTACAAGCGTATATTTGTAGTGAAAGACAAAGGTATCCTTCTTACTTTTATTTATCTTTTTTCTATAAGAGAGTTTAGAAGGCATTGAGGACGGTGGACTTCCTATTATTTCAAGCTCTTTTGTTTGGTTGCGATATGAAAATTATGATTAGGTGTCTGGTGTGAATGATCTTATTTGGTATATAGCATTCCTGGCCAAGAAAAATGTCATAAGAAATTAAAAATTGACATCAAATGTTGAAGTTTTCTCTTTACAATCCTTCTGAAAGTATAAGGCTTTTTGGATATTTTAAGAGAAAGAGAAAGGTTGATTCAGAATGAGATGAGGGTTCTCCCCCCTGGTGAGTTTATCAGGAGAAAAAACAGCCCTTTGACTGACAGTGCTTTCTTTTGTGCAGCCTGTGGACTGGATGTGTCCTATTTGTTAGATTATATTTGCGTTTCCATCTCTGTCCATCCTCATTAGTATGATGAATGTACTGAGGCAAATACAAACAGTGCCAAAAAAAGTAAATAAAGGTCGCGGCTAGGTGCACCTCAACTTTAGGTACCATGAACTTGTGTATCAGGAGGGCAAGAGAGAAAAGACAATCAAGACCAGAAGCAGATGGCTTTCCTATTTCACAGCACAATACTCATTCAGAATGTGGTCCGTAAGGAAAGAGGTGCTCCTTGTCCTCCTCAAGGCTTTCAGAAGAGTGGAAGATCCTCAGTAACAGCAAAGGAGTCAGCCTGGCCTCTCTTCCTGATCCCTAAGCCTTGGGGGGGGGGGTGCTTATGTCAAAGAACAAAACATTTCTGGAGGATAAACAGTCCTTCGTATCTCTATGGGACATGTCTTGGAGTTCACTGTGAAATACACTTTAGGTTACTTTATTTACATGTGAACAACTGAGGCACAAAATGCCTAAGTTTGTCCCAGGGATCTAAAAGAGAGACTGACTAAAATATTTACTTTTTGTTAGTGATTATTAACTCATGAAACACAGTTTCAAAGACCTTGTTGAAAACGAACTATCAGGTGACCTCAGATGAAGCAGATACACACGGTGCTATTTGCTTTTTATCCCACTGCTTTCTGATGAAGAGAAAAGGATGTAAATTTGCATTTTCACTGGAAAAGCTTGGGTAGATCTCAACAGTTTTATTTTCAGGATGAGTTCAGATTGACTAGCAAGGACAGGCAGATGACTATAAATTGGACAAACAACTACAAGAGAAAAAGCCAGTGATAAAAGGCAGCTTGTCCCCAGGGTGGCTGCCAGCAGGGTGCAGCAGGGGTCAGAACTGGGCTTAGTCCTGTTTAATATTTTTATTTCCAATCTGAAGGGGGAGGGGAACTGCATAAAAATGAATCTGCAGATGGCTGTTCATTATGGGGGATTTGCGGACCCCAGGAAGAGTCCAAATGAAATCCTTAGCTTTGCTTGGAAAGGTAGTCTGGGAAGAACAAAGAATTTAGAGGCTAGAAAGCCCTGAGATGGTGAACCCAGGGTGATTCCTCCAGCTCCATGTGGAAAGGCGCTTTCTGCTGCAGGAATGCTGAAAATGTCCTGCAGTGTCATTAGCTCCAGCAAGGTTTCCTCCCTGCTTGTTGAGAAACATGCACATCATTTTAGGTGTTTGGACTGGCTTGGTAAAGGTTTTTTTCCACCGGAGGTTTATGAGAGAGTCCTTATACTGCTCAGGTTAGGGCATTTAAATCAGAATCTCTGAATTCACTATTACAGGTTTTCCTGCTGTGGGTAAGTTAAAGCACAGGGAAGATAGGTCCAGTATGTACCCAGGGTCAGTGCCGCAGGGGCCTATGGAAGGCCATTTGCTGTCCTTGTTGCCATGGGAATCTAAAGGAAGCCCGGTGTCCTCAGAATCTGTCAGTCCATGCGGTGTGGCTTCTTCCATGCACTGTAACCACAGTCTTTCTCATTCATCAGCTGGGCCTCCCAGGGGCTCCACTCTGCCTCACTATTCCAGGTGCTGCCCTGAAGGTTCTGCAGCCGTCTTCTGTCATTCTTACTGACTTTCGGAAGAGTGATCATCAGCAACAGATTTGATCTCCCCTGTGTTCAAATCCTCTGGGGCACCCCACTGCCGGCAGGAAATCAACATTCCTTAATTTAAGATTCTGCCTCCCAAATACAGTACCATGAAAATCACTGCATGGTTCTTACACTTAGCTGATCAGTTTCAAATTGAACTATTTACCAAAGAACCATCATCTTAGGCTCTTTTAAAATCACCAAGAGTGACAAAAATAGCATCTGTTTTCTCAAGTTGCTCTAAGAGTCACACAAGCTAAATATATGTTAAGTACTTCCACGATTTTAGCACACTGGAAGTGCTCGACGGGTTTCAGTCACAGCTTTGCATTGGCAGCGAAATCACAATCTAGTCCTAATAACCTTTGTAAAAGGATCTCTTCTAAGCAATTTCCTTTGGCTTACTTGATATGTATTTTATTTTCCAGGAAAAATATTTAATGTATCATATAAATGCAACCATAGAACAGGAGTTCAAATGAGTGCCAGTGCTTACAACTGATCTTTCTCATTCTGTCTACATCATAAGGGACTCACTTGTCAGATGACATCTTTTATCCTCTGATCTCCCCTCAACTTCTCAGCCTCATCTTTTATTCTTCCCTGTCCTTGTCACTTCACAGTGTGTCTTCCATATGTTTCTGGTCACTTGCCATTCTCCACCTACCAGAAACACAATTACTCATGCTATTCCCTGAAACCCACACACCTCAGGCTTTCATGTCTCTGCATGTTAAGTTACCCATAATGATAAATACCAGTTATTCTCTTTAAAACCCAACCAAGACAACACATTTACTGCAAAGCTTTCCAGAGACATCCCCTCCACCCTTTTTCTGGAATCCTACTGTTAGAACTGTTGCTTATCTCTCTCTACACACAACACATGTGTCTCTATTTTTATCCTGAGAGTTCCTGGGGTCAAAACTGCATCTCACTCCACCTACGTCTAAAGTTGCACGCATGTTTTAATTAAACTTGTTAAATTCTTGAATGGAAGTTGATCTTTTCAGAGAGAGTCAAAACCAGAAAAAATTCCAATAAATCCAAGGATCACCTATGAAAGATGCAAAGCTGAGATCTGAGGAGAAACAGCATGGTTTATTCACTAGGCTTCCCGACTGGAGAGAGGAAGGGGGCATAGGTAGTATGGAAGCTGAGTTCAAGGCTGGGTTGCATTAAGTTCTCCACGCAACTGGAAGTGAGACTCCAAGAGGCGGAGGCACCGTTGGAGCAGCCCCTCCAGCACAGCAGCAGCACATCTGTCCTGGGACAGGCACACAGACTGTGTCATCGGGCTCAGCTGGCAATCAGGGAGCTGCCAAACAGATGCAAGACTAAATTATCTCCCTGTCCCAGACAAAGTGGCCTCCTAGATGAGGGTTAAAACCAGTGCTGGTAGGAAAAACAAAGGAAGAGAAGTGGCATCTGCTATCAACCACCTGGTCTGTGGATGGCTCCCAAGCTTCCCTTATTCACTCCCAGACCTCTGCAGCCAGGGCTGCTTAACAAGGAAAGAGATTTCAGACCAACGACATTTGCTGCCAAAGTCATTCTTAGAAGAGGAAAACAATTTTTGCCACATGACAACACAAAGGAGATGAACCAATTTCTTGTCAACAGCTCTAATACCTGCCAACAGCCAGCTGAGTAAACTTGGGTGAAAATGTGCCTCAGTCGCCCTCTTTGTTAATTGAGGGAGATGAGCCCTTGTGTCCAAAATGCAAATATGAGATATTTTACAGATAAGATTCGCACATAAGATATTTTATAGGTCAGACTTCATTTCTATTTCTGCATTCATGACCTTAGAGTCTCCAGAAGAGACTTTGCAATTGTGGTCAGAACTTTAAGACTTCATGAGTTGGGGAATAAAAAGTGCTAGGGAGGCAAGAAACTCCAGGAAATGAAATGATGGAAAGGAGTAACTCTGAGGCGTGGAGAGAGACTGAGGCCTGGTCTGTCTAATAGATGTCTGTTAAGGACTAGCTCTATGCTCCAGAATGGGTGCTGGACACTAAGCCATAGTAGTAAACAATGAATTGAAACATATTTTGCTTTCATGGAGCATGCAGTCTTCCAGGGAAATACCCTTGGACAAATATTCCTGTGTATAAATGTGAAATTGTACCTCTGTGTGCTGCGAAGAAGCCAGTTACGGGAGTCATTAGTGGAGGACTTGATTCAGTTTGGGAAGACCAGTGAGAATATGGCTACTGAGTTAAGAGCTAACAGCAAGAAGGGAAAGGTGAGTGCTCTGAGCTGCTGGGAGAACACAGATAGCTGCAGGGAGGCCTGGCCTTGGTCCTCACTATATTAATCATGGTCTACTTCAGTCCTGTACTGTATGACACAATACAATCCAATATGATACAATACAATCCACGTTATTGTGCTATATAGCCTACAACTGTACTATTTATAATGAGGCAAATTTTTTCTGAGTAGGACAGAGAACTTCCTCTTCATCAGGGTGCTGGAACCAGACCCTAGGCTCCACCCAGCTGTCTGATCAGTAGAAATAAGGCACCTGAGTATCAGGCAGGATAGGGAGGGCTTTCTCCAAGGAAGGGCTTTTGGACAGGACCCGTGACACTGTATCAACTGTAACCATCAGCTTTCGCCATAATAATGCTGAGAAACAAGTCAGTTAGTTGCCAGTGGTTGCCACAATCAACTTTGAACCATCACACTCAGGTCTTCAGGTTCCCCAAAGTTTAGCCAACCAAGGATGAACTAGTTGGGAGCAAGTGTTTCAGGGTGAGGGCCTGGCTAATAGTACCTGGTTTCTGGTTGAATTTTGTTCTGTCCAACTTATCATGCTAAGTTCAGGCTGCGGGGGAAGTGTTACCCATGTTCTTCTCATTGGTAGATCACCAGATGCACAAGTCAAGCCATGCAAAAATATTTAAGGTCTCCGTCCATTAACAGTCCACTGGACAAAGTCACGTGGGTAGGTTCAGCAACGACACCTCAGTGGGAAGAGATAGGACATGAATATTTGCAGAAACAGTACCCCAGGTTGCAATACCATCCTTAAGACCCCCGTGTGGTTACCTTAGGATCAGAAATCAACACTCTGGAAACTTGCTATTTGTATTACCTGCTATTATTTCTTTTTTTGTTCTTCCTTAGTATTCAGTTAAATTTTTTCTGAAAATGTCAGGTTGTCTCAGCTGCACTATAAAGAACGTATGGAGCCAATTTCGTCCACTGTTAAGCCTGTTTTTTAAGCAGGGGTGAGAATCCCAAGTGAGAGAGGAAACCGGGAAACCAGTTTCCAAGAATTCTTTTTCAGTCTCCTTTCCTCCTAAGGTGGATTCTCCTACAAGTATTCTCTGCTGTTTTCTTGGGGGTGGTGAGGATGGTGTTGGTTCTGAGATTTTCTTTTTTTTTTGGTACTGGGGATCAAACTCACGACCTCGCGCTTGCCAGGCAGGCGCTTAAGCCATTGAGCTAAATCCCTGGCGATTCTGAGATTTTCTATAATAAGAAAATAGTTTCTTTGCAATGTGCACAATGAATCAGATGATAGCATAAATAAATGTGATATGCTAGCCACGCTCTGCCAAGATGATTTCAGGTGTCTTGCTGCTGACAGTTGCCTTGCCATCCCTAGAGGGAAGAGGCTGGAGAACCTGGGCATCCCTACAGCGCCCTCAGCACTCCTGGAGACACTGCTATGCGAGCCAATAGCCCAGAAGCCCAGTTTACAAACTTGGGGCACAGGTGAACTCAGGGCTCCCTCCGGTTCCAAAGACCAGTGAACATCTCACCTGCAAGAGTGTTCCCTGAGAGGTAAAAGGCCAGAATTTAACCTCTGTCAAGAGCAGGACACCTTGTTGCAAGAGGCTTGAGTTCCTTCCTTTGTGCTCTTTTACACACAAGCTCCAGCTTTCAGGGATAAAGAATAATATGTTAAAATCCTGAGCATAGTGCACTGTTCACAAATCTTCGGTGGGAAGGGAGAGAAAGAAATTTGATCCAGTTTAAACGGAGACAGAGTTAACTGGATCACACATCAATTTCAGGAAGGACATGGGTTGCTGATCTGAAGTCAGCTGAAACTAAAGTCTCAGAATCCCCCTCTTCCTTCTTTGACCTCTGCTTCTGTTTTGTGTGGATGCTGTTATCTCCCCTTAAAGTGGCTACAGTCAGCACTGGACAGTCATTTTCTTCAAGCTTAGTTATTAGAGAAGGGGAAATATCTTTTGATGTACCATATCCGGTTGAGAATCTCCAAGGGAAGACTTCGGGCTATCCTGGGCTGTGTCCCTTTTTGGATCTGTCACCATAGATAGAGGGCCAGAAACGCTCTGTGTTGGGCGGAATCTCCCAGAGTAATGTGGTTGGAGATAGAAGACTATTAGAAAAGGGGAAAAGGGCAAAGGGAAACGGCAGCTACCTGTGACACCTGTGATTCAGAGCTTCTCTCTGTCTGAGCCCAGTGTTCCGCCACCGCATCACTGCTCATTAAGCTACACAGTGCTCTCACTCTATCTGCACAGTCCTTCTGCTTTCCTTGCTTCATGTGTGTCATTGCCTGCCAGTCTAAATTTTGGAGTTTTTTTTTTCATACCAGGAATTGAACTCAAGACCTTGCACTTGCCAGGCAGCTGCTTGTGCCACTGAGCTACATCCCCCGGCCCCTAAATTCTATTTTTAAAGATCAATTCAAATTCAGCTTTCTCCAGAAAGTTCTCTTCATGTCTCCTGCTGACTGATATTCCTGTTTAATTTCAGGAAGAATAAGATACCTCCACAGTTTTACTATGAAGTATGAGGTTATTTTTTTCATTTTTTGAAATTGCTTTTTTCAAAAGTTGAAATTCCTTTCTATTTCTCAGTTGCCGAGACATCATGAATGCATTTTGCATTTTATCAAATTTTATTTCTCATCATTGAAATGATCACCTGGATTTTTTTATTAATATGTATTTTCCATACATAATGATCACTTTCATTACAGAGAATTTGTACCTGTATATAATATATCTTACTTCTTTTTTTTCTGTTTCCCTTCCCTCCCTTCAGCCCGTCTTCCTCTCCATATTTACAAAACTGTCATTTCCATTTGTTCCCTTCCATTCTCTTTTTTCAGTCCCCTTTCTCTACCTTCCCTTTCCTCACTTCCTCTCTTGTTATTATTTGAACAAGTTCCTATTCCTATTCTCTTTCCTATTCTTCCTGTTTTATACATTTTAAGGGTCTTTTAAAAGACTCATATTTTCATTACACTAATTTTCTCTATTGTTTTCCATTTCATTGATTTCTGCCTTTATTATTTCCTTCCTTCTGCTATTTTAGATTCAGTTGTGTTTGTTTCTAATTTCTTTTCATAGACAGTGGAGGTCATTGATGTGAAACATCTCTTCGTTTCTCACATAAGTATTTGATGTTATAAAATTATCTCTAAGCATTACTTTAGTAATATTTCACAAAATTTGACATATTGTGTTTTCATGTTCATTCAGCTCAAAATACCTATTTTCTCTTGTAATTTTACCTTTGACACATTGTGCTACTTAAAAATGTCATACTTCACTTCCAAACATTTTGTGATTTTCAATATTTTCCTAACTTTTGTCTCTAATTTAATTAGATTAAAAAGTCAGAGAACACACTACATGATTTCAACCTTTCATAGAGACTTACTTGATGGCCTGTAATATGACCATTCTTGAAGTACTTGTACTTAAAAAGTATATGCATTTTGCTGTATTGCATGAAACATTTTATACATTTTAATCGTCAAGATGACTGATAGCATTATTCAAGACTCCTAAATTTTTTAATATACATGCTCTATCACTGAGACAGGAATATTAAAATACCATACTGTAAGTGTATTTATCTAATTATCTCTTTTTTTATTTAAAGAGGAAAAAACAAAACAAAATAAAACAGAATAAAGGGTAGCGACAATACAGTATTCCAAGGAAAAAAGGAGAAGTACAGCAACAATAAAACCTAAGAAATTATTACTTGACTAATTACATACTGACTTCTTGGAAATAGTTGTTCAAATTACAAAGTTAAAACATGTAAAGTAGACATTCAAACAGTGAGACTGTTAACAGTTCTGCTCCACAATCTGACAAAAACAACAATATGGTCATCCATCTTACCCACTCAAATATACATGCAATTATATCAA
>PVJX010036234.1:0-17732 GCA_004027295.1 Dolichotis patagonum
CACTACTTGGCTAGAATCATTGTTGCTTTTCTTTCAGTCTCTTTGTACTTGTTTGGGGAAAGTGGTCATCTGGATAGGGTTTAGACAGAGGGTTTGATATCCATGCCTAATTATTCTGGACCTGAAGTCATCTTGCTGTAACAAAATAAAAACCCATGAATACTGGACCCATAGTAAATATCTTGTGGTAAATTGGTTTTTTCATTTCGTTTTGTTTTAAAAATCCAGAGTTCCATAGCAAACACATATGGGTTTATATTACAGTATGTGTGTACATTATTACATGTTTTGCTCGTACACTTTTTATGTTCCCTTGCTAGAAGAGCTCTGTGCTGGAGCTCAGGGGGACACAGATCATTAGAAATCAATAGATAAACCCTAAACTGTATTTCAGCTGTTAGCTTCCACCTTGTTGGTAGGTGGGGCCTTTCATCACAAAGGTTCCAAGGTCTAAAGCAGCCAAATGCTTGTAGACATTACAAGTTGCTGCAAGGTGACTGGAGGAGGACGTGACAATCCGTAATTCGTTCTAAAAAGCTAAACTGTACTTTAAATGCTTGCTAACCTGTGCTGATAAGGAAGGAAGGCCACAGGGGCAAGAGAACTCTATTTCAGGGAAGTGAGGTTGGATGGCCGACTTCTCTGACTCAGAGATTAGATCAGGCTGGGGATTAGGGGCTTCACTGTGGAGAGGGGCAGATCTCAAGCAGGAAGAAGGAAGTGTAGGCAGCGCTTGAAGGCATAGAGTTGAAGGAGAAAGCCCAGGCGCACTGGGTGTGTAGAAGATGGAGGGGTGGGAGTGCAGTATTACATCAGAACAAGGGCCTGTGAATCTGGGGAGAAGAAAGATCGTAGAAATTTTATTTATTTGTTTATTTATTTTTTTTTTAAATTTTTACTTTTTTGGTACCGAGGATCAAACTCATGACCTCACGCTTGCCAGCCAGGCACTGTGCCACTGAGCTATATCCCAAGACTGATCATAGAAATTTTAGAGAAAACAGTTTCAGTGCAGTGTTGGGACTGAAGCCAGATGACATGGCATTTATGAAACAGTGGAAGCCATAATGTGCAGTCCAGGATGACGCCAGCTCCTATTACTTTGTGGTGATTGCCTAGAGCTCTTCGTTGAACAGGTTGTTTCAGGGCAAATCTAGAAAGAGTAGTTTGATTATTTATGTCTGCTATGGCAACAGTAGTGGTCAGCATTGGCAGGAGTGGTGTGTATTATCATCTTTAGTAAAAGTAGTATATTCTAGGATCTAGTAACACACTACCATTCCCTTGATGGTCTCTGTCCTTCTCTGTCTCCTGTTTTTACTCAGGGATGATATTCTCTCACCATCGATTCTGTGATTCATTACAGCAGACAGGTATAAACAACTAAAGGTTTCCTTTTTGTGTTAGCTTTGCATGACTGTGACAAAAATACCTAAGGTAAACAACTGAAAGGGAGGAAACATTTATCTTGGATCATGTTTCAGAGGTATCAGTCCATGATCATTTGCCTTTATTGTTTCTGGGTCCATGGGGAGACAGATCATCCTGGTGAGGACTATTTGTTGCAGCATCTCATGGTGGCCCAGAATCAGAGAGAGAAAGAATCTGGAGACAAAATATGGGCTCTTATAGCCACCACCAACTAGACCTCACCTGCTGAAGTTTTTGCTACTTTCAAATGGCCCAAGTTATGAATCCATCAGTGCATATATGCTGCAAACATTTTTAAGAGACTGGAATCTAAGCTAGTCCTTACACAGCTGACCAACCTCCCAAGAAAAGAGTGGCCATGCTTTTTTCTTAAATATTTCATGTCTTGCACCAGAAAGTGCCCTTCTTTCTAAGAGAGTGAAAGACTGTGTGGTGAGAAATTTGGCTGTGAGTTTCTCTGAGGATATGCTATGTCTCTCGTGACTGGCAACTTATTACAAATGTCACAACTTATCTGCAGCTGGAAGGATAATTTAGCCAACTCTATGTCTGCCAAATGAGGATGTCTGCATTTCATACCAAGCATCCTGTTCATGTGTTAAAAGAAGACATCAGGGGAGGAGGCCGAGATCAAACACACAAATGATTAACCTTAAGAACAGACATATAAACAGAACCAATGTGGATGAATTATGCAGCAGGCCATCCTGCTGCAGACAACAGCCCACATCTGGTTTCTTTGCTCCAGCTGTGTCTGTCAGTGACTGGTCTCCTCCATTCCTGTCCTGGCTCATGCTACCTGATTTCCTTTATGCAGAAGCCAGACAAGTGTGGCAGAGACCTCCTGTCTGTGTTCCTGAGATCTTCCCAGAAGGGCACAGGGACCATGGCCTCTCAAAGGCCACATATGCTTCTGACCACCTGCCAGGCCCAGAACACCCCAGACAAACAGAGGGGCCTTTCACTCCCACTTTCTGAACCAAGACATCCACAGAAGGGAAAAGAGGCTCTTTTGATTTAAACTTGTTTGCAAGGGGCCCAGGAGCACATAAATCTCGCAAACCTCACTTCCCTTTAGAGATGGGTCTTATTTATTCAATCTGAGCCTCACTTTGTGAGGTGCTGAGCTGAGCCCAGGAGTAGGTACTTTGTCCTCAGACAGGCGCTGTGTTCAGAACTATGGGTGTGTTCTTGCAGACTTCCTGCTCTGGGCCAGACACCCTGGACCATCTCCAAGGCTGCTTCTTGGCTCCTTCTACCGAGAGTCTCCTCCTCTGAGGTCCCTAAAATCCTCCTGGATGGCAGCAGACAAGGCAGCAAGTAAGGTCAGAGGAGAAAGTGAGAAAGAAAATAATCATAGCAATGGAGAGTCCAGCACTTGAAAATACAAAGTCAAGTCTCATTTGCTCTGCCCCTAGGAAGCTGGAAATTATGATGGCTGGTACTGATCATAGGGGCCAACATTTGTTCAGAACTTCTAATTCTTAGGCACTTTCCCCTACATCCTCTCACATGCTCAGGCAATGTGGAAACAGGCCCTACTGAATTTAGAAATGAAAAATAAGTAGCTTCACTTGGGCCAAATCTGAGGAAGATGTATTATTGCATAATGTAGGCAGATTGTGTGTTGGAATAGTTTGCTCATAAAAGAGTAACATCTTAGAAAATACTGTGCTCTGGAAACTCAGTGAATCACTTCTGAGGCCTTAATAAAGAGTGAGTGAATAATAGAGTAATATTTACTTTTACCATTTCATCAAATGGGTATTTTCACCATTTAAAATGAAACTGGTCAGATCCAAGTTTCTGTGAGATTTAAACATCTCTTTCCCTCTGTTACTTATTCATTGCCATTGATATCTTGGTTAAATAGTTATAGGGCTTGAAAAGTAGTAACACAGTTTTTTTCTAACATTGTCTGTTGGAGCACGGGGCACACCAGAGTAAGAAACCAATGTTTGTTGAATAATTGAGAGAAGTAATGAATTCTGACTCCTATCCTCTGAATACAGAATTGTCAAGTCTGGGAGAAATGGCGCACTTAGGGCCCCATGGAAGAATCTTTTATTTTATCTCTGAGTGGAAATGGGAGAGGAATTCACAGAGATGCTTTCCAAGCCCAGCGTCTCTCTGAAGTAAGCCTCCTCAGACTCGCTGTTCTGGGGTCCAGGCTGAGACAGGGCTTACACTAGGGTGTAACCCTGCGAGGAGCACAGAAGAGAGGAGCTTCCAGCTTGAGGAGAGGCCGGTGCCCTCTGTGGTACCTTCTCCATTTGGGGCAGAGAATGTCAGAAAAGACATCTCTGGCTTCTTACCTGATGAAAGACACTGTCTAGAAAGAGGATTAGGAAGAGATGGGGTGGGGACTGAGGTTTGCTTTCTGTACATTGGGTCATTGGCAGGGCAACTCAACCTTGACACTACTGCCACGTTGGACTGGATTGTCCCTTGTCATGGGAGTTGTTCTGTGCGTTGTAGGATGATTATCTGTGTTTACCAGCATCCTTGGCTTCTGATGTCTACCAACTGATGCTAGTTGGGCATCTCTCTTTGCTTCTCAGCCGTGTTGTGACAACCAAGACTGTCTCCAGATGTTGCCATCAACCTCTGTACTGGCCTGTATTAGCTCATTTCAGCCTCTCGAGCCATAGGGGGCAGTGTTACTATCATTCTTTTCTAGATGAGGAAATGAAGGTTTGGAGAGGTTCAGACACATGCCTGAAGCTATGTGAGGGGGGAATAATGAAACCGAGATGGGAAGCCCATTATCTGTCTGCTAGTGTTAGGGAACTTGGAAGCCCAGTCTCATGCAAGTTTTCTGCCCAGATTTCTCCTTTTCCAGAACCTGCACCATGACTTTTCCTATGGACTTCCTCGTCATTTGCTTAGAGATCCTCTTTGCAGTTGCTGATTAAGCCTTTTTGTAGAAGCAAGTGGAATGAGACTGAATGTGGTAAAGATGCCAAGATTTCACAGTCTTTGGCTTCTCTTTTGGCTTTTGTTCACTTTCTCTTGATCTCTTCTTTCTGGCTGTCTAGGTCTGAGTCTTTATGTATTTGATAGTTGGAGGCTTTAAATCCTTTGAAGGTAGGGACCGTTGGGCGCTATCCTCAGGAGGGTTCCATCTACATGAAGCTGCCTCTGGGCTTTTGCTACTGCTTGGTGATAGAGCCCCTCTTTCCATACATGCTACTCATTATTCATGCACCCCCTGATCTCAGCAGTGCTGTATGCTTTGTTGGTGCCAAAATGAAGGCCTAAACTGGGGATCCCAGCCCTGAGTCCAGTGGTCTGAGGTCTGGGAGTCTTCAGCCTACAGGTGAGTGCAGGAGGGAAATAACGGGTTATAGTCAAGAGTGAAAGAGCAGTAGGGAAGGGTGGGCTGATGAGATAAGAGTTTATTTCTGTTATCTAGCATCGACTTTGCCACCTGAGCTCTACCTCCTGTCAGGTCAGCTGCAGCTTTACATTCTCATAGGAACATGAAACTTACTGTGAACTACACATATGAAGGTCTAGTTTGTACACTCCTAATGATATGCTAGTACTTGATACTCTGAGGGAGAACTGAGGTGGTGATGCTAGCACTGGGGAACAGCTGAAAATGCAGAGTAACATTAGCAAAGACCAATGTATTATAATATAATAAAGAAATAAAGTATGTGATAAATGTTACATGCTTGAATTATCCTGGAGCAATCCTCCCATCCCACCGCTATCTATAGAAAAACTGTCTTCCATGAAATCAGTCCTTGGTAGCAAAAAGGTTGAAGCAGAGGTCTGTGTTACTTTTGACCCCCCTGAGTGAACACAGCAATCATAAAGATGGTTATCATCATACCTGCTTTGCAGGGTGCCTCTGAGGACCAGAGGTAACATACATAATTCCCATCAAAGAGCAGGAACTAGAAGTGGCAACTCTCATCAGTATGTGTTCTCTGTCTCAGCCAAGAGCACATTTTCTTTCTGTTTTTGTGAAATATTATTTATGATGCTGTCATAAATTTGAGAGATACAAGAAATTGTTATGCAGAATATAACACTCTTCTGGGAAAACATTTTGGCCTATTTCCCTAAATTGTCTTTGATTTCAACTATAATTACTGATATTGCTACAATGAAACCTCTCTTAAACCATCTCTCCTCAGCCAACCTATAAATTCTCCAGTATTTTCCATTCTATTACTTCTGTAGAACCCAATCACTGAGGCTTCAACCCTTTGGGCTGGTGGAGGAACACTAGTACTCTTATGAGCATCTGTCCCACCTCTGGGGTGCAGGTTTACCAAAAGTCAGAGAGCTATTTCTCTCCATCCCTTCTTGGGCTGCCTGAGCTTGCTGTGCTAACATGATTTAATTAAATATTGAGTGACCCAATAAAATATGGGTGACAGAGAGTTGTTCCTTAGGAAAACCAAGTTGCATGCATTGAACAATCGGGTAAAAAAAATTGCTACCAGTAAATGACTGTTGAATCAGTGGTGAGTAAGACAACTGATTAAGGTTAAAATAAATTTGTGCATAATCCTAGAAGAATTTTGTACTCAGATTATTTCATAGAAGAGTTGCAATTTTTTCCATTTTTTAAGGCAAGTTCACCATTTAAAGTTAATTTCTCCATTTTAAAACCAACTCTGAAAATTATAAATGACATCCAAATGTTGTAGTCTGGGTTTACAAGGGAAAAGATTTAATACAGGACACATAATTTATAGGATTATTTTATAATACTCACCCAAAGAGTCAAATGCAAAAGAGTGAGGAAGATCTATCTACCTACACACTAGAGATCCAAAGAGTTCATCTTAGGGCCTGGAGCCCGTGGCAATGTCCTCCAGGAGTCTAACTGGAGGCCTAGAGCCCACAACGATGTCTCATGCAAGTCTGTATCAAGTATCTGCCCAAAGAAGGCCCAAAGGTCAGTGGTGGAAGCTAGAATGTCTGTGTCAGTGGGATGAAGGATCTGTGCCAGTAGCTGAGGGATCTGCCCTGGAATCAGGAAGTGACACTCAAGATAAGGAACAGAACTCCCCCAAAAAGAGCTGCAGCCATCCTCAATGACAGCAAGGACCCAAGTTCTTCTGATGATAACAGCTGAGTACGTGTCAGGAAAGCCAGCAGGACAAGCTTCTGCAAGAGGATCAACAGCACACCATTTTCGCCTTTTATGCTGCTGGCAACAACCCTCAGGTGGGCCTTCCACACCTAGGACCACACTGATTCAGTTCAGCTGAGTGTTACAAGTTGAACATTAGTTAATCCGCCACAACAAAGATACGAATCAAGGGGGAAAAAAAAGAGATATGGAACTTTAACGTGGAAATACAAGTCAAATAGAGACTTTAGTCTCACATTAATAGCTTAGCAAGAAATGCTTTATGTTGACATAACGTTGAGATTCGTATCATGACCTGTATGATTTCAGGGGTCCCTACTTGGCCCATGTGTTTGAATTAACAAGTTAAATGGTCTTTCTTATGTTGGGCTAGAGTGGTTACATGAAATGTGCTGTTTTAAGTACATATTAGATTCCACTCCCTCTATAAACGTCTTTATAATTATCTAATTTCACTCATGTAAGAACCTTTTGATGTCTTCTTTTCCCCTTCAACTTAATGTCATTAATCAGCCCTCTTGTGTGGAGAAATGTTAGGGTTTAGAGGTGTGAGTGAATGAGACAGGCCAGGGCCCTGTTCTCATGGTGCTATATCCAGGACGTGTGTGTGTGTGTGTGTGTGTGTGTGTGTGTGTGTGTGTGTGTGTGTGTGTGAAGACAATCTTTTGGCAGCAGTCTGACGATGGAGCACTTGAAGGTGGTAACTCTGGGTGGCCAGGGAATGTTTTTTTATGGCAGGCAATGATTGAGCTGAGATTTGGATGAGGAGAAGGTTTTGGTCCTAGAGTCGTAGAAAGTGCAAAACTCTTGCAGTGAGAACGAGCATGGAAACAAGCAGGTCCGTGTAGGTGGAGCAGAATGCACATAGGTGAGGATGAGATGAGGGGGCCAGTGAGACCCTCGTAGATCCTGGAAGGGATTGGATGTTTTGTATTGTGGGCATGAAGACTGTTGGTGCATTTAAAATGAGGGAACGTGTGCAGTCTGGTTTGTTTCTAGAAGTTTGTTGCTGGTACTGTGGCTTGTGAGAAGGAGATGCAGGGACTGGCATGGAAGTGGTTAGGTTAGGTGGAAGATTACTGGGAAGTCTAGGCAGAAATGCTGGGGTTTAGACAGTGGGAGCAGTGGGAGTAGCAGAGGCAGAGAGGCGGAAGAATTTGGAATCGTGTGGGATCTTCATGTGGAAACTTGGTCTCAGTGTCTTCCCTCAGGTGACACTACAGGGCTCTCCCACCTGTGTCACAGTAACCTTTTCTCTAGTCCTCTGCAGAGATGATGAAACCTACTGACTTCAATTCCTGGTACAAAAAAAAAGAAAAAAGAAAACCTACTGAACAGAAAGTGAGCTGATTGTTCTTCAGAGAAGTTTAATGGATGTAGGAAAAACCTCTTCCTGTGCAAGAATCTCCTTCCATTTGATTTTTCTGGCATGCTTCATTATTGGAATTGGTAGCAGTGCCCTTGGATAGTTTGGGCTTCTGGCTAAACTGAGGGGCCGCTGATTGGGCTCAATCAAATCAGGCGAGGGCTGACTTTCCTGTCGTTGGACTCAGTTTGCAATTTGGTGGCGAGGGGAGTGTTGCTGATGGATGGGAAGATCCCAGGCCTCTTGGTGACAGATGAATCACAGGGAAGGATGCTACCATTTTCCAAGTGCAGGGTGACTTTCTAGTCATCCATCAAGGTCCCTTGGTCATCAAAACTCCATTGCTATGTTCTAAACCAACCCTTTTAAATTACATGAGAACATGTTTGCAAAGGCACCTTATAAATATTTGCCATTCATTTATTCCTTCAAGAAATACATGAGCTTTTGCTCTTACTCCTTTCTGTGTGTCCTTAGACAAGTTACTTGACCTTCCTGAGCCTCAGCTGTGAAACAAAGGTACCAGTGGCACATGTCTTAGGAAGATGCAGTGGAAGAATGGATGTGAAACTTTGCAAAGTGTCTGGGACACAGTCAAGTTGGGGGTCTTAGAGAAGGTGAGGGCGGACTTAGAGAAGCAGGTGTGAGCACCTGCTTCTTGAGTACAGGCATTTATGGCTATGCATTCCAAGCTGGCATGTTCCATGACATTTCCAGTAATAAGGAACCTCTTATAAACCAGATTTGCTGTCTTTTATATAACCAGGACGATCCTAACTCGGGATTCACACGGGCTCTAGGTCCTGTTCCTGGTGGGTTGTCCCATTTAGCCTTTGTCTTTGCCTGGTTCCTTGGGGCACATGTTCTTTCATCCTGGGTGCCAGTGCTTGGTCTTGATGTTTTCTAAATGCATCCAATTCAATAAATTGTATCTGACCCTCTATGATGACTCTATTTGATCATAGATTTCACTTGTATCTCTTTGTTTCCAGTGAGCAAACAAATATGGCTGCTTCAGTGTGGAACTCATTTGGTTTTCTCTAGAGGGCAGGTAGCATTGCTTTCTCTGGCTCTTTGATTCCCTGACTTCAGGGTCCTGGATGTGTGGCCTGTGGGACCCTCTATTCTTCTCCACAGATCATCTCCCTCCAAATTGTTAATTTACTTAGGAGAAGGTTGTACACTAAATCTGATGCTGGAAATTCACATTCATGATTCTCTTTGTTAAGGCTCTGAGAAGTACTTCCTTCAGTAGAGAAATGTTCAGTTTTGTTTAATCCAAACACTTCTGTTCATACTTTGATAAAATATTGCTCATCATCTTATTCTGATGAGCAGAGTTTAGGAATCAAAATTGGAGTTGAAAGCTTAGAAACCTCCAGTCCAGGCTTTCTGCTCAGAACTTCACATTGCTAACAAATGGATGCCCTGATTTCTAGTATTTTTGGATTCATACCTCTTGGCTGGATGGAATTTTTTTAAAAATTTAAGATGTAATTTCAGAGTTCCTTGAAACACTCCTCATCTTCTATCTTTCCTGAGCAAAGCCAAGGTGCTCTTGAAGATTCATGTTAGAGCTTCCACATTCATATGCTCAAGGCTCAGAGTGCATATTGGCTAATAACTCCATGTTACTGCATTTTCCTCTGGTAGAATTTGCTATCTGATTTGTGACACTCCCAGATGATCATAGTTGGCGTTATAAGATTAAAATACTTCCCCTCCAATGAGGACATTAGTCTTATAAACCAGTTTTGAATAATGGTGCTCTGGGCTGGGTGTCTTCCTCTGATGTGGCTACAGTGGAAAAGCCCCCTGGTGAGGAGTGTGGGGACTGAAGAAAGGAAGAGAAACTGTTTAAATCTACTTTGATCCTCTGCAGAGTTAAAAACAAAACAAACGGGCCATGGCTGTTCCGAAATGTATGTATTGCAGATTCTGAAGGGACACGGGAGCTGTGACACATAAGGAAGCATAACTTTGCAACCTGGTACATTGTAAAGTGTGACTCTGTAACTGCTCAGCTTGCAAGGTGCTTCCCCCGGGGCTGAGCCATGTCTGGGACATGGTCGTCTCTGGTGTGGCAAATGGCTAATTTGAGCCAAGCTTTGTGGGGCACAGAGATAGCTCCAGTCTTCTTGCATGTGGCAACCCTGAGCATGGCCCCTTGGAGTCCGCGGTCATTCTTAGGCAAGGTGGCCAGTGACAAATACAGCCTGGGGAAAATAGGCCATCAGGATCACAAGAGATCCTAGACTGGAGTTGGCTGAAAAGGAACCCAGTTCCTGGTCTTAAGTGCTGTGCTTTCTCTGCTGCCCCTTAGTATAAGAAGTTTTCTGCCAAGAACTTGAGTATCATCTTCCTATATTTAGATTCTACTCTTGCATTTCATCCCTTGTCTATACCTCTTATTCTTGATGTTCATGATAAAAGTAATAATATCCCATGTCACTCAAGCTTTTTCTGGGTTCTATGTTAAGTCCTTGGTAGGCATGGACTCATGAAATCTTATAGCAGCCCCCTAGGCTACTTTCATTCTTCCTGCTTTATGGACAAAGGAACAGAGGCACAGGCTGCCTGGATAATTTTCTCCTCTGTGATATGAACCCAGGCAGTCTGGTTCTAGAGCCAGGCTCTGCATTACTGTCATGGCCTCGCTGATAGTTCCATGGCCTCTTGTCTGCTACCGCATGCTGGGAGCTGAGCTGCTTCATGAGGGAAAGGGAGGAAGGTCCTATTTATTCTGTGGTAACTAACTGGGAAGCCCAATGGTAAGTGTGTTCTTCAATGGTTTCTTCCAAAGGAATCTGATCTTGAACTGTAGAGAACAAAACTTCCATTTTGTAAACAACATCCATTTACTCAGCACGGCTGTGTACTGAAGACTGTATTAAAATATCTAACATTCCCGCTTATTCCCTAAAGATTGTTCAAGGTGACTAATAATATTCCTGTGTATAGATGACAAAACTGAAGATCTAGAGTTTCTGCAGCAAGAGTGCGCTCTTTAGAAAACCACAAAGTCTGAATGAGGAAGAAGTTGTTGCTTCCTGAGTTGTCTCTGGCCTGAGGCTGTGCAGACAAGTGGAAGAAAACTGCCCAGTTGAGGGAAAGGCTTCCCGTTGAGGCTGGTGATGGTGGGAAGCCGTGGCCTTGGGCTATACCTCTAGAGCTTCAGGATGGATCCCTTTCTAGCCCTGTGCTTCCCTTGGCGTCTGGCTAGAGCCAGCTCTTTCCTCTGATAGCAGAATTCTTGGCTTCTGTGGTGGTGGTGTTGTTTTCCAGTCAGGCAGGTGCCAGGTTCCAGGGCTGCTTGTGTGAGGCCAGAATGACTAGGAAAGAGACCCGGAAGGCAGCACCTGGTGTCACCTAACTTCTGTCTGCCTATTGCCTGGGACTAAGCTGGCAGGACATCAGTGAAATAACTGTTGGATAAAACACTTTGTTCTTGCCCAACACCAGGATGCCTGATGTTGCTTAAACACTAGTATACAATTTGGAATGATTTTTCCTGCCCCAAAAGGCCCTTTTTTGTTTCTCTTTTGCTCATTAATTCTGGTTGAGCCAATAAAACAGGATCACACATTATTCATTTTAGAATTTAAAAATCAAATTTTGAGTCAATGCTAACTGGATCATAGTTACTCTTTCCTTCTATGAGAGATGAGCTTTTCATTACTAATTCTATCAATCTGAATTGTCTGTAATAGGTAAGCTTTGTTGTACGGATTCAGCATGGCTTGGATGCCAAGTGAAATTGTTCTGCAGCTGGGGAAGGGGGAGTGGATGCCCCAGAAGTCCCCCTCTCCGCTTCTGTGGCTGCGATGTAGACGGCACCAGCCAATACAGCTCTCCCCATCCTGTCCCCTGCCCCAGCACTCTGTCAGACTTCCCAGGGCACAGATCCCGGGGTGAAAGGGTGAAGTAAAGTTGTGTTGAATGATTAAATGAATATGCATCTGAAAATGCCCAGAAAGTGCTTTGAAGCATGGAGATTATCAGCTGACTTCATAGAGCCATCTGAAAACCAAATCCGTTGGGAGATTTTAGATCTGCTTTGGGAACTTGGGGAAATGGTTCAGCAGAAGAGCTTCTGCAGCCCCGAATTTGCTCCTTTGAGCAAATCAATCAGCTTTTAAAAACCCAGGATTTAATTGGCTATACCCTGGGAGAGAGTTTTTGATACAGCCCCATCTGCCAGGACTAATTGTCCTTCGCGTTCCGTGGCTGGATTGGTATTCTGAGCTCAGGAAGAAGGCCTGGAAGGTGTTCATGCCTAAAAATGTCACTGCTCATGGCTCCTTGATGAGAGTGGGTCTTTTCTGACATGTGGCTTTTGCCAATAATTCAAAGGATGTGTCTTATATCTGAGCAACTGCCACAGAGCTCCTGTGATGACAGAGAGGTGAGATGCCCTTCTATGGCCATCTGTGATGGAGAGCCATCCGTGTTACTGGCCTGGCTTCTGAACTAACTGGTGATAATGACCCCACGTGGTCAAAGAACACAAGTGAGATATACCAGCGATGGCCACGTCTATCTGGACACTTGCTGGGCCTCAGATTTGGCTTCTGTGACTGCTCCCTTCTTCCCCTGAGAACACCTTGTCTCTGCTCCTTACCACCTATGCATCCCACACCTACCAGAGCCCACTTCTGGGGACTGGGCCTTCTGGGCTGGTAAATATGGTATTCCAGAGCAATCATGGTACCGGGTCATCTTAATCTAATCTTGGACAAGCCAAACAGACCCCTAAACAGTCCACATAGAGCTATATCCATTTCCTTAGGGAGAACCAAGCCCAGTGCATCGTGATTTAGAGAACAATTCAAGGGCAACACAAGGCTTACTGGCTGTGTTTACTGGGAAGAGCTGTTTCTGCCACACAAGCTAGAGGGATCCATCATTGGAGGGGGGCATCTTGCCTTCCCTGCAAATCTGACCATTTGGAAACATCTATATCTACTCCTATGGGTCCCTGAGGTACATGATTGATGGGCTACTGTTTGTTCCTTAACTATTCAGAAGTTTTGTCTTTATTATGTCAGGAAGTTACTGTATAATTATATATGAGGTACTACACATATTCGTGATTATGGAAGCTTTATTTGATTTCTAAAGTCCTGTGTAGTAAGTCAGTGTCTCAGTGTATTTTATATGGTAGCAGGATATCTGAGGCTGAGTAATTTATGATGAAAAGACATTGATCATCTATTTTTTCTTTTTTTTACTTTAAAGAGAAAAAACGTAAAACAAGCAAATTAAGCAATAACAACAAAAACTCAAAACAATAGTGATACAGGATTTCAAGACAAGATGATAGGAATTTAACAATAGTTTTTATATTGCATATTGTTATCTTCAAAGGAGTTGATCAGGTTACCAGACATAGGCATGCAAAAGTGATTGAGCAATATGAGCACTAACTGTTCCTTTCTTTGAACTAATAGAATTAGTAGTACAATTACCTGAGATATCTTGTATAAATATACATATATATGAATACATATATATATATATACATATTTATATTTTTTTCCTTTTCCTTTCCTTCTTTTCTTCTTTCCAGTTGTTCTTTTCCTTTGAGCAGTTTCTTTCACTTTGACAATATCTATTATACCTTTTGGATTTTATTTATTGTTCAGTTTCTTACACTACAGAGATAATACAGTGTTTACACATGTGAGTCTTATTTATTTCATTTATGAGTATGGTCTTAAGTTGCATCCATTTACCTATAAAAGCCTCAAGTTTATCCTTTTTAATAGTTGAGTAGTACTCCATTGTATAAAAATACCAGGTCTTTTTTATCCATTCCTTGGGTTGATGGGCATTTGGGTTGTTTCCAAGATCTGGCTATTACAAATTATGCTGCTATAAACATGAGTGCACATATATCACTGTGATATGATGTTTTTAATTCTTCTGGGTAAATATCCAGAAGAGGAATAGGTAAGTTGAATAGGACCCCTAATCCTAGTTTTTTTGAGGAATCTCCACACTGATATCCACAGTAGTTTTATCAGTCTACACTCCCACCAAGAGTGGAGAAAGGTTCCTTTTATCCCACAGCCCCACCAGCACTTGTTAGTAGTTGATTTCTTGATTATAGCCATTCTTTCTCTAGTAAGATGGAATCTCAGTGCTATTTTAATTTGCATTTCTCAGATGACCAATGATGTTGGACATTTTTTCATAATTTATTTTCTATTTGTATTTCTTCATCTGAGAATTGTATATTCATCTCAGATGCCCATTTTTGCACTGGATCTTTGAACTTGGGGGCCTTATTTTTTTCAGTTTTTTATATGTTCTAGATAGAAGTCTTTTGTCTGAGGGACAGTTAGCAAAATTTTTTCCCAATCTGTGGGGTTTTTTTTTACTCTGTTGGTGATTTTTTTTTGATGTGCAAAAACTTTTTCATAAGATGAGATCCCAGTCGTTTACTCTGAAATATTCCCCATGCAGTTTTGTTTTTGTTCATGAGCTCTCTACCTACCTCTGTTTCTTCAACATTTCTACCTACTTTGTCTTCCAGTGTTTCTGTTTTAATATTTAGATCTTTGGTTTGAATACTAAATCCACTTTGACTGTAGTGCATGGTGATAAGCGTGAGTCTAGTTTAAATCTTTGACATGAGGAAAACCAGTTTTTCCAGCACTATTTATTAAAAAGGTTTTCTTCCAGTGAACATGTTTAGCCCCTTTGTCAAAGATAAAGTGGCTGAGTGTGTTTGTAGTGGTGTCTGTATCTTCTATTCTGTCCCATTGACCCTCAGGTCTGTTTTTTTTGCCAGTAACATGCTGATTGTATTACAGTAGCTTTGTAGTGTAATTTCATGTCAGGGGTTGTGGTGCATTGTCTTTATTGTCCAAGATTGCCTTTGCTGTTCTAGGTCTCTTCTGTTTCCAGATGAATTTTAGGAATGTTTTCTATAGATCTGTGATATATTCTAATGGTATTGTGATTGAGATTGCATTAAATCTGTATAACAGTTTTGGGAGTATGTCCATTTTCACAGTGTTGCTTCTTCCTATCCATGAGCAAGGGATATTTTTTCATTTTCTGAGATCCCCTTTGATCTTTTTCAGAGAACTGTAATTTTCAATATGTAGGTCTTTTACTTTCTTCTTAGATTGATTCCTAAGTATTACATATTTTGGAGGCTATTGTGAAAGGTTTTGTTTTCCTAATTTCTCTCTCAGTGACTCTATTGTATACAGGAATGCTAATTGAGTTTTGATTATTGACTTTGTATCCATCTATGCTGCTGAATTTGGTTGTTAAATCTAGTAGACTTTTGGTGGAGTCTTTGGGATCTTCTATGTAGAAGAATATCATGTCATCTGCAAATATACTTTGATTATCTCTTGATTCTGGAGACTAAATTGAAGATCTAGGGCCCAACATGTAGTGAGGGTCTTCTTGCTTTATTGGCCTATGACAAAAGTCAGGAGAGGGAAGAGGATAGAGAGAGGGAAGGAGACAGAAAGAGAGAAGAGAGAGGGAGGGAGGGAGGCAAGGAGGGATAGGGAAGAGAGAGAGAGGGGGAGAGGGAGAAACAAGAGCATGTCCTGTGATAAGGAGCCCATGCCATGATAGCAAACTTGCTTCCATGATAATGACATTTGTAACAGCCATGGGGTTTCCATAGTTACATGGGTTAGTGTGGACAGTTGTTGGGGACCACAAATTCACAATGGCTACTTTTGCATACTTCCCTAAGGGATAAATTGAGGCTTGAGATTATCCAAATGGCTTATTTGAGATTTCCCATTAACTATTTAGGAATGGGTCATCCTCTCCCACCCACTAAGACTAAAACTAAGACCACTAAAGTAAAACAAAAACACTCCAGGGAAAGATCCTTCTTAGTATAAAATCATCTCTGCCCTCTTGAGTCATCCCAAGATTATATTTTCCCATTGAGTCATAAACCTCTGGGTCTTCTGCCAATTTTGAATCTTCCATTTGCCCCTCCTATCATTGTATACACCCGATAAATAGTGGCTGTCTTGGGGTGTCACTCTCCCATCTGGGAGACATCAACTTCCCAGTCACTCATCATGTATTACTAGATTTGTCTCTGTTTCTCATTTTATCCTCTCTCCATACACTTGATACAGGAAATCAGGATGTTGGTCAGGTCCCCAATACTGTCCTTAGGACAGACTGTTGCCTCACATCTCAGTGAGGTTCGGCTGAGATGAACAGGTTTCTGCATCCTAATTCCTTCCCAGCACAGCATGCTTGAAGCCCCGTCCATGTCAAAGGATGGACTTCAGGGATTCCATGTCTCTTGCCTCTCAGTCAGATAGCGGGCTATTTATACCTCGTTCATTTAACTTCCATAATAATTATACCCAGTTTATACTGCTGTGGGTAATGAACAAGATAAGCTTCCTAAAGCTTTCATCCCAGAATCTAGCACATAGTAACTTCTGAATAAAAGTTAACTGCTGTTAGTATGACCATTACCAAGTCACCTTTCTTCCAAGTTTGGAAGAACTTATACTTTACTTTGCCTAGATAATACCTGCAGCAGTACTGTTTTGATTTTGCCATACAATATCTAGGGCAGACAAAGCCTTCATTCATCTGCATTATTTCCCCAAAGAGAAGCACTTCTGTGGCCAAGGGCAAGGGTGTGCTTGGGCCTCCATAAGGGAGCTTTCCTTGTGAAACAGAGAGGGTAAAGCTCTTGCCTTTCAAGTAGATTGTCTGACTCTAGATCTTCTCACCAGTAAACATGACATTTTAGGAGTAGTGTGTACTACTTGGAAGTGGCTGGCTCACCCTTAAAAGGAATTCAGTTGGGTTCAGGAGGAAGGAAGCTTGGATAAAATGGACCAGACTTTCTCTACTATATACCTTGCCTCCCAGGGTCAGGAGTTCATGCAAGGATTTGAGGTCAAATACGAAAGTTCCCCACAATTATAGAGTGCTTACAACATGCTAAGTACTGTTCCTTTGATTCTCCAAACAACCCTATATGGCAGGGGCATTGGTGGCCTCAAAGATGTCCACATCCTAATCTTCAGGATCTGTGAATGTAGTTCATTGCATGGCCAGGACGAGTTAAATCGGCAAACCAGTTGACCTTGAGTTGGGAAGATTAGCCTAGAGTATATCATTGGGCCCACTGTGAATATAGAAAAGATAGGCAGGAGCAGCGTAGCTCAACATGAGAAAGAATCGACCTTCCTGTGCTGACTGACAGAACGTAGGAAGGGGATGATGGGTCAGGGGATGTGGAAAGCTCATGCAAGCTGGAAAAGGTAAGGCCTGGCTTCTCCCCAATAGCCTGCAGGGGGAACACAGCTGTGTTGACTCTTCATTATAGCTCAGTGAGGTCCACTTGAGATTTCAACCACCAGAACTGTAAGATAATAAATATAAGTCATTTTATATCACTAAGCTTGTAGTCATCTGTTACAAATGACTACAGAAAATTAGTATACTATATAAAGTGGGCAGTTGTCATTATGTCCAGTTTAGAGACCATATATAACTTGTGTAAGTCATTGAGATTTGGAGCCAGGACTCCTACCCAGATTTTGCCTACAGAGTCTACGCTTAAACTGCCATGCCATCCTTCTCCTGACCCCTCATCTGTCTGGTATACCATGACCATTATCATCACCTTATTTTCTATGCATGTTTACATTGAGAACTTTCACTGCAAAGTTGGGATTGAGCTCTTGATTGCTTCTCTGTTTCCTTCCATCAGGGACATGAGCTCAGCAGGCAGAGGTAAGGAGAAGGGAGGCCAGGTTTGCGGAAGGAGCTGGGCAGACTGACTAGCTGTGGTTATGTCTG
>PVJX010036235.1:0-17713 GCA_004027295.1 Dolichotis patagonum
TGTCCTCCTCAAACATTTAACAAAATTCTTTCATTACCTTTCAGGAAAGAACTCTCCCAGGAAAAAAATCTAGTTTGGCACATATTTTTACTTCCTCTGAAGATCCAAAAGAATCTATTATTCATGTTTTCGGCTGATCTGTAATATTACTTATGAAGAGTTGTTTGATGCTAGAGGATATGTGTAAGGCCTTTTATAAATCAGTTATTATCACAGCTCAACAGACAGCATGGCACCAAATCCATGAACAGGACTTCCCATTTAGGATGGCTGTGAAGTGGGTGCAGGGTCAGCCTCTCCCCTGAATCTTTGTTAATGTCCAAAAGGCCTCAAAGTTGATAACAGACATTAACCTAGGCTTTCATTAAAATGAAAAGCAGATACTGCAATTGGTCTGAGGCCCAATGAGTATCACCTGACTTTTGTGGTTCCTGTTCTACCTTTGTTACACTGGAAGAAGCTTTAGGTTGGGGTGAATATACACTGATGTCACTTCAGACAGAAAAATTCAGTTCCTCACCTGGACACTTCATCCAGCCTCAGTGTCCCTCATACTTGGTGGCTCTCAAAATGCACACTGACAACTGCCAATATATTGATACCACTTATCTTGTCTTTATTTTGCATACTTACTTCATACATCACCACCTATTGCTAACAAAATTAAAATAAAATTTATCATTTCATATCTTAAACCACAAGACTACCTGTAGTCTATAAGGATATCAGTTTAAAAATGTCCTAAATGGCCAATTAGTGTTTTTTCTGCATGCCAGGGAAATGCTATTTCCAATTTTTAAAAAACCATTCACCCAAGACCTTCAGTCTAGTATTAAATATCAGGCCATCTGTGTATCATTTATTGTTTATTTCTACTGGGCTTACAGATTACTCACCTATTTATGTTCATTTCTATTCATTCTATTATTTATTGGATTTTAAAATAGTCCCTTATCTGGTGCCATTTCAATGTGCACTAATTAGTTCTACTTATCTTTATATCATCATCATTAAAACTGATTTAGTAAGAGGTGCAAGATTAAAAGTAAGGATGCAATATTTCAGGTTATTGCTCCAAAATTAATTTCTTTTGTTCATGATTGCAAGACAGACACTGATCTTCCTCTAATATTACTGTTTCCTGCGTGCTCTACACTGCCAGCATGTCTAAGTGAGAGACACATATTGCTTCATTGTTCTAGATGCTGCCTTGTGTGACACTGCTCCCTCATTAACCAAACCTGTGCTGACAAATAATGCGAATAAATTCAAACATTGAGAACAATTGAGCATGTTGAAAAACACAATGATTTCTGAGGTGCCGGGAAGCTATCTAACCTCCACTTCTCTCACTTCCAAATCATCATTATGGTTTGCAATTATTTTAACAAAGGGAAGAAATGTTGCTTAACATTTATTTAAAACCATGCATTCAGCTATCCCAGAAAGGCATGTCACAATGCCTGCAACTCATGCTGCAGAGATTACTAGATACTGTCATGGTATCCATGGCGGTGGGTCCCGTTGCAGGCATGAAATGAAAACCCCCACCATAAAGGAGATAAATGGTTCTTTGAAGGTGAGTAAGAGAAAAGTCAGTTTTCAAGAACATTACAAAATTCAGCTTATACCAAAATAACTGGCAGGGTGCTGTGGTGTTTACCATTGTAACATGCAGCTCTGAGGCCCTTTCTTACACACTAGCTGCCTCAGCCCCACCACAGCCCAGAACAACCTGCCCCATCACGGAAATCTCCAGATTCTTCAAGCTCTTCACTAGTCACAAAACAACCAGAACACTCTGGGTGTTTATTTCTGGATCCTCAAACCCAAAAGGACAACAATAGAGTACTGTAACCAGATGGCTTTGAACAACAAACTTTAGTGAGCAAGACAGGCACCGTTCAATCGTGGCTTTGGGAACATTGACTATTTGAGCTCCAGGGGCTTCTATGGCCCAGGAGCAAGAGAGTGATTTATAGGACTCTTGAGAGAAAATAGCGCAATTTCTATGTTTATTTTTGTCTTGACCTTTTAAAATTCTGTTGGCTGTGTTTTCAAAAGAACATGGTAATGAATGTGTAGAATTTATAATTAGGTGCTTGTGTATGCACGTGAGCACACACACACACACACACACACATACACACACACATATAATACATATTCATAGAGATAAAGTTTGGGTCCATACCTAAACAGGGTATGAACAGTAGAACTATATATAAGGGCTGAGGACTTCTACCAGAGCAAATTTCAACCAGAACATCTTTTCTTATCAAAATTCAAGACATTTATAAACCCTTCTCATCATGTTATCTGAAGATGTTTATCTACGCATATGGCAGGTCAGTCTGCACTGTTTTTATTGGGATAATTCTCATGAAAGAATATTGCATATTAGAGAAGAACAAAATGCTCAGATTCCCACAGAATTCTGAACTAGAATATAAAAACAAAACTAGATCTGAACAAAGATAGTGAATAACTTTATAAATAAGAAAGTTACCTTGAAGTCAGAATAGGAACAATTTTTGCACTGTAACCAGAGAAAGAATAGGTCAATGTCAAGATGAATAATAATGCTAGGAAATTTCTAGAATAAAGAATATAGACTGGGCCAAATTATGTCAGTTGATGATTCCATTTTTTGTGTTGCAAAAAAAAAGAAAAGGACCAAGGAAAAAAGCAATGCAAAAATTCACCCTTGCAATTCTCCTCAGGGGTACTTACTGCCTACATGATACTTCCAGTGAGAGTTGGGCTGTTGGATTTCCTGCTCAGCCCCCTTTCTGTGCTGGTGACATCAAGTGCAATGTTTACGTCTCGTTTAGTACTGAACATTAGTCCTTATGAAAACTTCTAACAATTTAGAAGAAACTTCAAGTGCAATTTAGAAGTACAATTTTCCAGTTGGCTCCAAATTATATTGGAAGTCACACTGAATGTAGACAAGATACATGGAATTTTTCAGAACTAATTCCCAAAAATGGGCCATTAAAATGTGACTGGGTCACTTTGAAAACAGCTGCATCATTTAATGAACTGATTTTAAAAGCATATCTTGCTCTACTACGTCATTCTATATTCTCTAATGCAAAGCTAGTCTATTTTTATTTTTATCTTATTTGGATGAAATGTATCCATAGCTCATCTCATTTCATCATTTCTTCATAATTTAAACCCAGGTTCAGAAACCCAAGTTGTCGTGAGTGCAGTCTTACTTGCTCTCTTTTTCTATGGCAAACTGAGTCATTTTTATACTTTTGAATTGCTAAAATAAATCAATCAAACTAAGAGGAATGTGTCCTTATACATGGAAATTATATGTAATTCAAATTTCAACGCCCAGTAACAAAATTTTATTGAAACACAGCCATGCCCATTGCTTCACATTTTCTCCAAGGCTTCTTTCTTTTAACAATACCAAAGCTCAGTAGTTGTAACCCACATTTACAGACCCTAAAGTCTAAAACATTCACTATCTGGATTGTTATGGATTACAAACTGTGTGGTCAACTTCACGCCAGTTGGAGTAAATCACCATGGTGCTGAGCATAGACGTTTCACCTGAGGAAAGTTACCAGCATAAATAGAGACATGGAGAAGGAGAGGCATTAAGGTGTTGAGGAGTTGAGGCATTGTGGGTTCTCCTATGAGTTGCTGTTTGAGCCATTGGTTCTCCTGGTCCTCACATTATTCAAGAAGCATTGCTTCTGGCTCTGGAGAGGAAAACGTGTGCTGCTTAATCTCCAGGAGGAACTCGTCACGCTGTCTTCCTGGCACGTCCTTGACCATGCTTACAGTCAGAGGAGCCCGAGACCTCTGTGTGTCGCTGAGGATGGCTGTGGTGCTTTTCAAGACAGCCCTGGTCTTGTTCTGAGTGTGACTTCTCAGCTCCAGCATAGAACCCTCAACCTATCAGCACAGCTCCTTCACCCTTCTGGCATAGACTTTCTAGCTTCCACCGCTGACGTTGGGCCTTCCCAGCATGAATCCATAAAAGAGACTGGCATGAGTCCTTCCTGTGGGCTCTAGACCTCCAGCTTGACTCATAGGAAGCACTGTCCTGAGCTCTGGGTCTTCATCTGGGCTCATGTGGGACATTGCTTTGGGATTCAGACCCTTAGCTGAATATTCTATGTCCGTAGTGTTATGGATAGATTTCCTGCATTTTCTTGTGTTAACTCTGGGTGACCATCATAAAAATAATATTATAAACTCCATGTCCTGATTCTAATTGTTCTCCTCACAGCCCCTGACTACAACATGGATCCTTACAAGAAGAAAACATGTTGACTCTTTGTCCAATGATCCAAAATTTGGGTTTGCTTTATTTCGTTGTTTCCTTAAATTTAGGCAACACTTGCCTTGTTGAAATATATTTGATTCTTTTCATAATTGCTAAAGGAGACTCATTTCAAATGGCTTTGCCTGACACCAGGAAGATGCTTTTACATATGTAGAACTGTTCCAACTATCTGCATGGATCCTTTGTTCTAATGCCATCTTTACCTTAACTTTAGTGGGTAATTAAGGCTGCTAATTCATAACACAATTGTACTGCCAGAGCCAGACCTGCTGATTTCAGTCTTATGAAAATGAGCTGAAGGACATTTCAAATGGAATTAGACTGGCAATGGGGCCATTTCCTCCCAGGAGGTGCTGATGCCCTCTTCTTCAGGAATCCTCTCTCTCTAAGGGCTATCTCCGTGGCAGTCTTAGACAGAGGGTACATCCAGAAACACTAGTGGTGTGAAATTATCCCATTATCACAGCAACTTCATCATGTCAATAAAATATCAACAATACAGCATGGAGTGTGATGGGAAAAGTAGTTAAAACAGGTCAGGCTTCGAGCTGCTGCTCGCTCTATTTATCTTTCACCTTTGATGTTTCTCTTCCTTGTATGTCTGCTTCTCTCCCACTCCCGTTTTTTCCCCCTACTCCTGGCCAATTTATACTCCAGGGCTGAGCTTCCACTGTCACGGCAGCGAGGCATTCGCTTTGTAATGCTGAAGTACCTGGTATGATGTCTTTATTAATGGACACTTGCCTTGTTATATCACAGCTACTTTTCCCCATCTTCTTGTTACCATATCTGTCTGTATGAAGTGGCTGGCTAACTTCTTAGAAGAAAAGCCCCTGTTCTGAGTTGTATCTTCCATCCTTGGCACCACACTGGTGTTGGGTGCTTTGTAAATGCTCAGTAAAATGTGTTCAAAGTCAATTTTTTCTTCTTTTTTCTTTAAATCGCTTCTCATTATTTTCATGGGTGAAATATTGTGAGTTTATTCAAAGTAAATATTTAGCCATAACATAGAAAAATTTGACTCAGTGAAGCAATGTATTACAAATGTACAATCATAATGTACTTGTAATACTGTGCTGTTGTTAAAAGGGGACCTCAATCTCCCCCCAACCCTTCGGCTTTTGGGAGACACCCCAGGTGCACGCCATGCAAGCCTCCCCTCAAGCTCCAAATTCAGCACGTGCTTCAGCTCGCTATGTGACTTTGATTGTGACTTATTTTTTATCTATAGGTTGAAAAAATATTCATTAATATCTAACATAACTTACCAATGCTTTTATGGATGAAAATTAGGAATAATTTCAAAGTTTTCCAAAACCTGTTATTCATGTGAACATCTACTGCTTATAATTGTTTAACTTGCACCTTCAAACATTTGAAAGGCTTTGACATGTGGTTTAATGGTATGAGACTAAGATATAAGCATGAGTCAGGCATGATGGCTCAAACTTGAAATCCCAGGTCTTTGGGAGGGTAAGGCAGGAGGTTTCCAAGTTCAGGCCTAGGCTAGGAAACTTGCTTAACAAGACTTTGGCTCAAAATTTAAAAAAAAAAAATAGGAATGGAAGATGTAGCTTACAAAAAGACCTGGGATTCAATTCCCACTACCCTCTGAAGACAAAAACAAAAACAACAGACAAGGTATCCATGAATGAGACCCACTTACAAAGTACCACTGAATGCATATGAAAATGAACATAGTTCAACTTCCCTCCACATGTTTTGGTAAGTTTCAAGAGAGGACACACACAACGTGCAAACCTTGAAGAGAAAGGTAAGGTATATCACGTATTTTTAGATCAAGCATTTTCAATTGGGGGTGATTTGGGCCCACAGTAAACCTTTGGTAATGTCTGAAATGTTTCTGGCTGTCACAACTAAGGGAGTATGAGTGGCATTTAGGGAATTTAGGACGAGGAAACTGCTAATCATTCTAGAATGCACATGACAGCCTCCAAACAAAGAATTATCCAGACCAAAACGGCGATAGTGCTGAGGTTTGGAATGTCTGGCTAAGCCTTTGTGTGACTGTTACCTAGAACTTTGTTCTAAAAGAGAACAAAGTTTTGGCTGAATACAGTATATTTCTGTTATGCTTTGTGCTTTTTCCTGAAATGGCATCTGGAAATTTTAAAGGACACAGATCTGTTTGGGCCACATGTGGATAAATGGGAATTACCCAAATAATTGCTTTTATGCGGGGCTGCTGGCCCAAACGACTAGATACAAATGCCACAAATGAATCATTTGACACATGATATCAAATTTTAATTGGGCAAAATTGAAAAGAAATTCAGGTGGGAAAATTATTGTTTCTTTCTTAAACACCAGTATAAACACAAAAACATTCAGTAATGCTTCCAAGACAGAGGATAAAAAGTTACACATAAGATGAAAGGAGAGAAACAAAAACATTTTTCACACTTACCCTCGAAAAGCTAATTACAGGATAGGAAAACAGTGAAAAATAAGATTCCTGCCCCATTCTAGGAACAACTTTCTTTATAGTAACTCCAGATTTTGGTACCTAGGTTCCAAATGTATAAATTCACGGCTGCGTTCAATGGGTCTGGACATCAATTTACTCCGTGCTTTCTACACTCACATCCAATACAGCACGTAGTGGGCGGTGCCGACGCGGTAGCTGTCCTTGGTCCTGAGCAAGGCATTCTCCATCGCGTGATCAGTTTGTTCACAAGAGCTCTTCCGGCCCTGGCACGCCCTGTTATGTTAACACTGGCAACTATTTAGCTTGCGCCTCCTAAGATAAGCACACTAAAATATCACTGAATACAAATAGGGTGAGTCTGCAATTCACTTAGGAGCTACACCTCCACTAGACTCATACTGCAACACATTATTTCCTTTTCAATGTATGAAAAATCTATCCACATAATTTACAAGCTATCACCCAGATGGAACTACGAAACAGACTGCCTCATGATCTCATATCACAGTGAACTGTATCTAAAAATGGTTGAAACATTCTGAAGACTTTCTTGAGAAGAAAACATGATATTTTTGTGAAATCAAGAACAAACATTAATACAATGGTAAGAATAATATAGTCCAATGCAAATACTTCAAATTTTACTCATTTTAAAATTAGATTGAAAAATAAAGTTACTTTTCTAAGACGTCCCAGCTGTGTAAGCAGATAACAAGTCTCATGTAACTAGCCCCTACCTCAGAAGAATTCTTGTGTACAGGAAGAATTATGGTTTAAGAATGTGAGCTCTGTGTGCGGAGGAGCCAGCTTTCCAGGGAAGCTTCCCCATTTCTCAGCTATGTGATCTTGGATATTCCTTCATCTTCTGCTTCAGAGTTCTTTCATCCAGAAAACAAGGATAGTACAAATAGCTTACAGAGTGTTGTGAGGAACTAATAGGACCATTCAGAAAAAATTTCTTGGTAAAATAACAGGCCATAGCCCTTCAATCATCATCATTATGATCATTACCATTAACATTCGTGTTCTCATTCCTGTCTCCTAGTCAGAGCATCTCATCTTTGCTTCCATCGCAGCCATCCCTCAGGAAGTGACGCTTTCTGGACTGTGTAGTCTAGATCCTGTGGTTGCCATAGCAACCCGTATCCCTAGTCAAATGGGATGTTTTCTGTGTTGGTTTCAACTTGAACTTGGAAACAGACTACTTTTTAATTCTCTACTCTATAAGCAAAATCTGGTAACTATAATCGAAATCTGAAGTAAGAAGTTCAAGCAAGCTCTGACCCAAGTCTCTCTCTCTCTCTCTCTCTCTCTCTCTCCTTCTCTCTCTTTCCTCTTCCTTTCAGACCCCTCCACCTGAACAAAGTTATATAACTATGTGTCATTATTCCCATTACATGCCTCAACACTTTTTACTGTCTACTTTCTACATCTTCATGCTTTAAAGTCTAAAAGCAAGCACATTACAGAGACAGAAGATGGTATAATACCTTATTGTGTCAACCCTTCCCCCCCAAATTTATCTTTCAAGATAATTGTCATAAAAATATTCAGAGTTCTTAGTAATGATTTAACCTTATAACCTCAAAAATGCAATCAATATTTCCTGTTAAAATCTCACTCTCCACTTTAGGGAAATAACAGCTTCAAATAAAGCTGATAATATATTCTGGTTTTATTTCCAAATATTCAATTTCGGAATTCATACTATTTGGTATCTAAAATTGAAGGCCTAATTGGATTCAGATAACCTCAGAATGTTCCTTACTATATGCTCTTGCAATGGGAGCAATAAGTATCCCAATTTAGACACTGAAGATACATTTCAAGCAATCCTTAGCACTGCAAAGACAAAAATGAAAAATATGAGTTACTCCCTCTGACTTATGGCTTCTCATTAGGGAATCCAGTGTACTCCAAACAAAACTCCCTACAAATTAAAAGCTAAAGATGATCAAATATGATGTCTCATAATGTATGCTCCTCTTCTTCTAAAATCCCTATTTCATTTCCTACATGGATAAATATTAAACACCCATCATAATATCTGAAGCCACAATACTCTTCAAATCCTTTATATGTAATTTTGTTTTCAAATTTTATGCTTCATCTGTCCTTCCAAGTTAATGTCTAGGTTTCCACCTTGTTTTGCTTTTCAGGATTATTACAAAAATTCATTGATCTGTGCATGAATACAGAAAGACCCCTTTTTATTGAAATGAGCATCATTACACAACTGAGATAATTCTTTAAATAATGTCTTTCAATATTTGAATAGCAGAATTAAAATGTATTCATGTGCGCATAATCTGTGGGGCCTGCATAGTTAGCACCAGCAGAAATCACAACCGCTGCAGACCTTCTGCTGTCCCCTGAGCCAAGAGGCTCTGAGGGCTCCATCCATCCCTTGAGCAAGGGGTGGACTGGCCAACTCAGAGGTACTAGTCAGATGGGAAAGGATGGAGATCCCTGTAAAAGAACATGAAACATGTAGCACAGATGTCCAGACAGATGGAGGATTTGGGCGCAGGCAGGGAGCAAAGTATTTAAAAGATTTTTAGTATTCTTGGTACAAGAAACCAAATGAATACAATGTTAGGAAAAGGAGCGACACAACAGTAGAAGCAAGACCTGCTGACCATGGATAAATCATACAGCCCACACACCCTTCACGCTCTCAGATCTAAAGCTGGAGCATGCGAACTGTCAATTTCCATTCAGTTCTAGAATGTAATTTTTTCATATAAGTTACCTCCAAGTATTCAGCTGCAATAGAAAAGTATCAGCTGTCTTGGTTTGGGAGGAAGCTAGTGAAATATAAAAAAAAACAGCCCTAACCTATAATGACCTTCGGCTGACATGATGTAGAGTGATGGCAGCAGCTTCATCTTCTGTTTCTAACTGTGCTTTTTTTTTAATTAACAATTTTATTTCAGGGTTCAGTTTTAAAAGATAGAATGTGACTCACAGAAAACAGTAAAAGAAACTAAAATGAACAAAAATTCTGTGTTTGTATCACAGTGTTTCTCATAGAACAAAACTCCTTAAGTCATGCTTTATATCCTGAGCTATTGACCTCCGAATAGTGTCCATTCTGTATTGATTTAAAAACTTCAATTATGATTTGGCCGCTATTTCTCCTCAAGCATCTTACAATTACCATTTCATTAGCAGAAAGTAGGGCTGACGAAACCTGATAAAACTACTGTTAATCTCCTAATTGTTTTGAAATCCTGCATCATCATTCTTATTTTTTTCATTTTAAAGTAAAAAGTAAAAAAAAAAACTGATAAATACTTTGCATAAAAAGCAAAGTATAATATATTTTACTTCTTAAAGTTTCAGTCTAAAAATAATAGTTTCAAGGTCAAAGACTTAAGGTAAAATGACATTAGTTTAGGTAGAAGAAAATTATAGATGCAGACTTAATTCATCTCAAATTGATTTACTATTTGACCAATATTTGATTAGTCTAGCTATCTTCTATCCCAGGGTTATAAACTACTTAATTTGTATCATTTAAAGAACAAAGCATAGGTTTTACACTTTCAAATTGGTTCCTGTCGAATTACAGTACATTTCCCCCCTCTGGGTCTCAATTGGATACAAATTATTCAGAGCAATTTAGATTGTACCAACTGTTGTTTTTATTGGCCATACCCAAGCTAATCATGTAGAACCCAGGCTCCTTAACGTCCATTACAGTGAAAAGAATTGCTTTCTCCTTCCTACCTTCTTCTCCAAATTTGCATAATGTTATATGAATTCCTTTGACTTTGTACTTTATGGTATGCAAACTCATACATTTTGGCATGTAGCTTTCCTCTAAGCCTGATAACTGATTCCACTATTTCATTTTTATGAGTCTCAGAGTGCCATTCATCAAAGGAAATCTAATTTTTATTACCTGCTTCCAACGAATGGAGTGGCTGAGGATGTGTCATGTGGAAGCTATGCCCATGGACAGATTCATTTTCTGGAAGCAATGAAAGCACACATGAGTCAATTGTGCTTTACTGGTGTGAGAGCATGAGCAGTTTATACTGAAGAAGAGAAGAGGCAAATTCTGGGAAGCAAATTACATTCTGCAAACCCTTCGGGCTCCATAAAATATAAGCAAACAGACCAACATTCTAAAATGATATTTTAATCACACAATTCTCTTGTATTCTGTTTACAATTGTTTCATTGCTTAACTAACAAATTTACTTTTCTTGATCAACAGATCAGTGTTCCTAGAGCAATTAGTCCTAGAGAACATACGACTAAGAAGATCTTATAGTCATCTAACTCTGCAAAATGTCAATGTATTTCATCACCAAATGAATGTCTACTGAGTAAGTTTGTTGAATGCTTCTTTTCCATAGGTTTGGGAGAAATCTCTTTCCCATTCTTGGCTTCACCTCCCTTTTAGCACCAGAATTCATCCCTAGAAAATGACTTCTGTAAGCTGTAAATGTTTCTTTAATCAGTGCAACAGAAGTTTCTTTCAAAATACCCTTCTCTGACATTGCTCCCAGAAAAATAAAAGGTGTCATGGAGAGGAAATATAAAAAGAAAACATTCTTTTGAAAATTGTTCAAACAATGCATATTTCTTAGAAGTTCTATTTCTAAAGGTAGAGAAAAAATAATTGGAAATGTACTATATGATATTCTCTGGTGATCTTTCTCCTGATTGGCAAAGTCTTTCCCCTTAAGGGTTATTGTGGAAAAAGATGTCCTTAAGCATTTGTTGACACACCAATCACTTGACGGGATGCTATTCATGAACAGATTATTTTCTCGGCAGACATTGCTGTCACCAAAAGAAAAAGGTGGATGAAGTCTCTGACATTTCTCTCCCACTGTGTTAAAACCATTAGCCAGATTAAAATAAAAGAATGAATTTGGCAACTCAATTTGGTTATGAATTCAAAAAGGTAAAAGTAGTTCAGTGTACAGCCAGCCATGTACCTGTCCTCAAAACCAAATCAGTCAGTAGCATATGGATCCCATTTTCTTGGTAGATTCACTGAAAACAGACCACACAGTCTCCCCGCAATGGGATTCAATGAACAGTCTGATGAAAAGAACGACAAAACCCTCATTAGGCTGCTGTCCATAAAACTAATCACAATCCCAGCCTACAATATTGTCCAGAAGGGGTTTTAGGTGTGCTAGATTCTGACTCCTTGTTCATACAAGGGAGGAAAGCTTTAGGACAGAGGGGCATAATTCCATAAGACTTCCAACCAATCCCTATGTCTTGAACATGAATTATTTTGGAATCAATCATTCAGTTAGCCTCACTCTTTTATCAGCCACTTCTGGAGACTTACTGGGCTTTAGTCACCTTTCCAAATGCTGAACAATCGACTCTGCAGAATGTATTCCTGATTAAAGTGCTACAAATGTTCATTGATCAGAGAATTTAGAATATATTCTGTGTGTATGTGCATGTGTGAGCACAAATATATGCATGCACACTCACGCATACATTCCACTGTTCATGCCAAAGCAACTCAAAACGAATCATGGACCTCACAGTCATTTTCAAGGAAGATCTGGCCGGCCCGATGTGAATTAAGGATAACTGAATCATTTCCCTTTCCCCCCAAATATCTACCATCTCACTTGCTGCAAATGACACACAGGAATAGGCAAGAAGCACGAATCCAATTGATTCCAGGGAGCAGTATCTTCTCCTGCTCCTTTAGATGCCAACTCTGAAACCACAGTGAAGCCTGACTTACTGCTGAAACATTCACTGACAAGGCCCCAGGACCCCGAAGTCAGAGTCAGATAACTGTGATTTTACCTCTGTGGGGATGGCGAAGACAGCCTTCAGTCCAACCCTCAGACTTTCCTCTAAGTAAGATTTCAGATTTAGAAAAATCATGAAATATTTATGATAATGAATCTCTAAATGCTATATATTACTTTCTGCCTTATTTTTTCCCTGCTCTTTGAAAAAAAAATTTTTTTTCATTGCAAATGTCCAGATTGAAAAAAAAATTATGCCAGGGGAGGGGAGAAAAATTATTCACATTTATTGAGTAGATCTCGCTGTAATGATGTTTAGGAATCTGAAACAACCTCGCCCCAGAGCTCACCAACTTTTCCTGCTGGCAGACAGGTGAATGCTGGCGCATCCTTAGCGCTTAGCTAAGGATGGGACGCTTCTGCTCCCCGAACCAGGCAACTGCCCGGAAGCCTGCGGAACACGCGTGCGCCCTGCAGGGTCTAAGCCGCTCTCACAACCCAACTCTGCTTTGCTGGAGCTTAATTTCCCTACCTGACTATGGAGCAGGGCCACGATGGGCACAGACGCTTCTTTAGTTGCTCGTATTCGGAAGGAGAAGAGATTAAATTCACTCCATCCTGGTGGCAATTCACAGCCAAAACAATCTGATACCGAAATCACCATCCCACGCCAGGAGCCTGGAAACACCTAACAGCACCGCGCGAACCTTTGCCTCACCACTGCTCGGTGCTGCCGCAGAACCCCTTCCTACTTGGCTTGAAAGATCGCCTTTACCTTCTGCTTCCGCCCACATCTTCATGCTCTGTGCCGAACGCTAGCATCAAATGACAGCACGGGAGTAAAACTCTGTCTTCGTGCTTCTTTTCCACAGCCAAGCAAACCCCCCAAAAGCAAAAAGGTTCACTCTCATCCTCAGAGCCCAGCACTATGCCCAGAAAGTCGTCAGAATCCTTGGTTTCACAGGTCCTCTCAGCTTCAGGCAGTGATTCTTCCTGCTAGCGAGGTCCCCTTTCACCAAATTTTCCCAGTGACTCCATTGCCTGAAATGACACACAAGTCAGGCCGTGGGCTAATCAGAAACGGGACAAGAGTGACTTCTCACCAGTGATACAATCACCAGAGACGCTAAATAGGACAAAGAGTTGGCTGTTTTCAGTGTTCTGTGTTTAAGAGTCAAAAACGAGCCCGGGAAGAATTAGAAGTGCTGGGAGCACCCCGCCAGGCAGGGCAAGAGGCTGGTAGTTTGGGAAAGTGGCTCAGCAGAGAAGCGTCACCACACTCAGCATGTGCTTCGTTCTGACCCTCACGTTTAAGTAGCTTTAGGAAAATTTTAAAGTAGACAATCAACTTCAAAGCCTAAAGGGAGGATGGAAAATATAACAAAATAGGGTTTCCCAGAGGTAAGCAGGAAGTCTATCTCACCACGGTAACAAAGGGCAGTTTTCCTAACTCTAACCCTGCTACCTTCCTAACTTCCTACTTTTCCTAACCACTGCTACCTTGAGAATATTGGATTAGCCATTAGCCATCCAATTAATTAAACTATATATATTAAATATAACATGTATGATGGATAGATACATAATTTTCATTAACTGCAAAATGTATGTCGGGGTCATGAGTAATTACGTGGGCTAGGAAAGCAAAGACGTTTGAAATAAGGAACTTCTTTATGTTCTTATCCTATGCTGCATATGCTGTAGGTGCCTGATTTTGTCTTCCGCTCTCCTGTGGCTTCCCTTTAAATTCTTAACTGTTAAAGGAATGAGTTGGAGAGAGAAAGGCTGGCCTGTGTTAGTCTCAATTTTGTGTGCTGAAACTCCAAAAGGGCAAAGAAATTACAAAATTAGAACAGAAAAATTATAGTGCTGCATCCAATTGAAAGGAACCATTTTGTTCAAAAGCACAAAAGTCGATCACAAAGGAATTATCCATTAGAAAAAGCATTTTAGATTCAAAGCTCGTGTCCTGAACATGCACAAGACTATGTTGTAGCAATAACCACGAGAAGATGGAAATTAATCTTCTCTAAATCATTGCGATTGTACAAGCCGTGGTGTTGTCAGATAAAATACAGGGCACTCAGTTACATTTGAATTTCAGAGAAATGATGGTTTTTAGAAGTATATATCTACTTCATGCTTGTACTAAAATATTATTTGTGGCTTTCCTAAAATTCAGCTCACTGGACATTTTTCTTTTGTTTGCTAAATCCAATAATTCTGACTCTATTGAGCTATATCTGAATTTCTAAACCCATTCAAAAATATCATTTAGCTCATCAAACAATCACAGTCAGGAGGCTGGGGTGTCATTCTATGGCAGATAATTTGCCCAACATATGCAAGGCCCAAATTTAATCCCCAACACAAGCAAGAAGAGGGGGTGACGGGGTGAGGATACAGTGAAATGCCACACTCTGACAGATAGTCAGGTATTAGTGTACAGTTGCATGCCATTTGTAGCAAAAACTAAACTCCATCCCTTCTTGTTCCTTTAAATTCATGCCTACAAAATGCATTGGAAAAATAATCAATATTTTCTCTCCCCCAGTGCCTAAATCTCCACCAAGGATCTTGCTTGCTCTTTATAGCAAATTAGTATCTGTAAATATAACGTTGCCTCATGAAATCCCAGAGCAGTGAATATGATGAAATAAGTGGGCCACCTTGGTGACAACATTTACAGTAGGGTGCCCAAAAAAGTCAGTAACTACAATTATACTGTGATATTTTAATATATGATATTTTTGGAGCAGCTTACACTCACAGCACTAGGAAGGAGCAGTTCAGAGAACAGACCCCACCAAAGAGCGGCCTCCCACATTCCCAGCGTCTCCCACAGGAACAGCACGGTTGATATGACCAATAAACCTGCACAGTGCATAGCCTCAGTCCAGTCACCAGGGTTTGGAGTTGTGCATTCTGGGGATTTGCACACCTGTGTGAGGAGGTAGATGGCCCATGATGGTAGAACAGCCTCACTGCACTAAAAGTCCCCTGTGCTCCAGTTAGCCACCCTTCCTGACCCAAAACCCTTGACAACTAGAGATGGTTTTATTGTCTCCATAGCTTTGTCTTTTCCAGAATGGCACATAACTGGGATGACACAGTATGGAGTTCTGTTCAGATTGTCTTCCTTCACTTAGTGATATGCATTTATGTTTCATCTACGTCCTTTTATGGTTTGACAGCTCATTTATTTCTAGCACTAGAGACCACTCCATGGTCTGATTGTTCTCACCATTCATTGACCCAGCCACATTCTGAAGGACCTCTTGGTTGTTTCCAAGGATTGGCAATTATGAAAAAAAAAAAAAAACTGCCATACATATCTATCTGCAGGTTTTTGGGTGGCCATACATTTTCAACTCCTTTTGATAAATACAAAATACATTTTAAATCAAAGTTAATGTAAAAACTTCCTGGTAAGACAAACATCAAGTATTGGAATAATGAAAAGAAATCTCTACCCTAGTAGTGTGTGACTGTGCCTCATTCCCTCTCAGTAAATGCAGCCCTAGTGGTTAACCTTCCAGATATGATAAACGCCCTTGCTCACTCTGAAGCTTTCCCCGCCAGCCTCTGACAGTGATGATCTTCCACTGCAGCTCCTGGCTCCAGTTACTCTGTGTGGTTTTACCTTCGTAAGCTGGGCCAAGAACATGGACCAGCCAGGTCCCCCGCACACATGATCTAAGGATGCGCCATTTCCATCCACACCTTCATAGATTAGGACAGTTTTCTACCTGACGGAAATAATGTGATTTCATGAAGGGGTGCCATGCTCTAATTTGCATCAAAATGTTCTGTCCAAAAGCAGAGAGATTCTAGGATTTCTAAGACAGTGCTTAAATTGCAGTTTAAACTTTCAGCCAGAAACTACAGTCTTTTGTGATAAAAATATGAGATGGTGGCCAGCTCTCATTGTCTTCTCTCTGTATAACATGGGCCATAAAAGCGAATATGCAAACTGAAAATATGCAAAGTGAGCTCAATAATCTAATGAAAAATTAGGATTATTTCATGATGTCTGAAGTATTTTGACAGAATACTAAAGGCTTTCTTAGAGTAGCTTGTAAGTATATATGCAAATAAAAACCTAGTAAACTAAGTACAGCGGTGCATACCTGTAATCCCAGCAATCCAGTAGGCTGAGGCAGGAGAGTTGCAAATTAGAGCCCAGCAGGAACATCTTAACAATTTAGTAAGCACGTGTCTCAAAATATAAAATCTTAAAAAGGATAAAGATGTGACACATTGTGAAGGCCCTATGCTCAATCCTCATTACCACTAAAAACTCAAAACTAAACAAAAAAATAACTTCCCAACTTAACACAGCAATTCCTGCTTTGAGGAAGTTAAGTCAGCATCCCAGAAAGATGTCTGGCTTCTCATGTTCACTACATGGCCACCCACAGCCACCAAAATACACGAACAATCTCAGTGTCCATTCATGGACGAATGGATAAAGACAGTGTGATGTGCGTATAAATATTACTCAGCTTTTTAAAAGAAAATCCTGCCATGAGTCACAACATGGATGAAAATGGAGAATATTGTACCAGGTAACAAATGAGTCTGACATAGAAAAAAACATACTGCATGATTTCACTTTTATGTGGAATCTAAAAACTAAAAAAAGGAAGTTACATACATAGAAACAGAAGATAAAGTTAAATACACAGAAAGTAAAACTGTGATTGGAAAAGATGGGAAGATGTAGGTCAAAATGTGCGACATTGTAGCTATGTTAGCCAGATAAATCTAGTAATCTAATATACGGTGCGAGGAGGAGACTGCATAATGCTGTGCACCAGAAATTGTCCAAAAGAGTAGATTTCAGGTACTTCTATAAAAGAAAAAGTAGCTATGTGGTATGACTAATAGGTCAATTTTATTGCAGTAACGATTTTAATATGTACATAAAAACATCACATTGTACAACCCAGGATACAGAAGTTTGTTTTTGTTTTTGTTTGGTCTTTTTGAGACAGGGTCTCATTATGCAGTTCAGGCTCTCCTTGAGCTCACTTTGTAGGCCAAGATAGTCTCAACTTTGCAACGATCCTCATGCCTCAGCCTCCCAAGTGCTGGGATTATAGATGAGTGCCACCTTTTTTTTTTTTTTTTTTTTTTTGGTCTTTTTGGACATACAATTTTTTTTTTTTTTGTACCAGAAATCGAACTCACAACTATGCACTTGCA